>PVJI01006301.1:0-87773 GCA_004026765.1 Micronycteris hirsuta | reverse complement strand
TTTCATATTTCTTGGCATACAGTTCTTCGTAGTAGTGACTTATAATCCTTTGTATTTCTGTGGCATCAGTTGTAATATCTCCTCTTTCATTTCTGATTGAGTTTATTTTGGTCCTCTCTCTTTTTTTCTTGATGAGCCTGCTTAAAGGCTTGTCTATTTTGTTTATCTTTTCAAAGAACCAGTTCCTGGATTCATTTATCCTTAGATTTGTCTTTTTAGTCTCTAAGTCCTTTAACTCTGATCTGATCTTGGTTATGTCCTTCCTTCTACTTGCTCTGGGCTGTCTTTGCTGTTGTTCCTGGAGTTCCTCTAGGCGTAGGGTTAGGTTGTTTGTGTAAACTGTTTCTGTTTTTTTTTAGGTAGGCCTGTATTGCTATGATTGCTTAGAAAATCTCTTGCAAGTAGTTTTCTGGACCCTACAATACTCACAAGTAGATCTGGTAAATACTTATTCTTTTTTTTTTTTTTTTTTTTTTTTTTTTTTTTTTTTTTTTTTTTTTTTTTTTTTTTTTTTTTTTTTTTTTTTTTTTTTTTTTTTTTTTTTTTTTTTTTAAGCGTTCCAATGAATAAACCTGCAATTTTACACATTTCTTCAGAAATATTGAGAAATTACCTCAGGCAACACAAATATGTAACTGAAACACTGAAGAAAATTCTGAATATGTGGCCAGTCATTTATATTTGTATATAATATCAGTGTCTAGATATGTACAAGACGCAAACCTTTAATCACTAAACACGGTCATCTAAACAACAGTTCGCAGAAAGGTCCTTGTGTCTCTATTGGTGCTGTTCATACTTAGAAATGATTGATGTGAATTTTTCTGTTGTGCAGATTTAGTAATTCTGCATCATTTCTGTTTGGCTTTGGCAAAATTTCACTTTTTATATTTTTCTTACTTCCTTGGAGTTTATTTTTCATTATTTCTAGTATATTCTTAAAATTTTACCTATTTATTTTAATTGATTATAACACTTCAAAAATGGTCATTTAAAATATTCCTCTTGTCTAAGAAAGCGCACACAAACACACTTGGGCTACCTAAGAGGAAGGAACATGTTTTAATTGAAAACTGTTATAAGGATTTGCATTGGGATGGATTGTTCAATGTTTATCATTCAAAAGTGGTATTAAGAACATAAATGTCTTATATACATTATATTTGTTTCTTTCTGAATTTTGTCTCAAAAGAAGATTAAGAAAGTGCTAAATATTGGAAATCAATAGCTGAAAAATGCATTCTGTTTCCAATGTCCTGTGAAGGTTTAAGAAATATGTAGTACAAAAAAAGAAATTTAAAAGAAAAATCAATTTTACCCGCTCATTTCACCATATAAAGAAATCCATTTGATAAATGTTCATCCCCTATTGATTTCTCATATATTATATGTCTTCTATTAGACCAGTGAATACAAGTCCATGAGCTCATAGTCTGTGCACTGCGCCACGGCTGCAAAATCAATTGTATGCTCACATATCCATATTCACATCAAGACAACGTGTTTCCTAAGTCCTCGCAACAAACACAACTTGGCTTCTTGCTTTTACCTCTGCAGCAGTAGCCTGAAATGTGATTTCCCTCTTTAAAAAATTACTAAAATTGTACAAAAGGTACATGGACAAGGGCAATGGGGAGGGGGATGTCTTTGGGAGTGGGGCAGGGTAGAGCAATAGGGAGAGAATGGGGACAAATATAACTGAACAATAAAAAATAAAAAAATAAAATTGATTTCAATGTGAAAGCATTTCTACCATCCCATAAAATTGTTAGGTTACAGTTGATTATTTAATAAAACTATTTGATAAGGCCCTGAGAAGATTTTTTCAAAGCATTTAGCTTCATGTGTGCAATCAAACTTGCAGTGAAGAGCAGTAAGAAACTGAAAGGGCCATAACAGGAGTTTCAGCGTTCCTTCACTACCTAATCGTTACCATTTGTTGGCCTCACTGTAGTTCCGATACTGCAAAAGCTATCACTAACATTTTCATGAGTACACTAAATTTATTTGAAAGGAAATATACCTAAATACTCAGTGTAACTTAAAGGTTTTTAAGAGATTGTTTAATTTACCCTTAAAATTATCAGAACATTTACTTTTAAACAAGTGTTTGTTTAATCTTAGTTTGTTTTTTCTATATGACCTTTACATAAGTTTTATATGGATAATATAGATGTAATTATCTTAATTGACTTTTTAAATAAAAAAAAATAATGTATCAGTCAGAACTGGAATATATGTATATGTATAAAGCACAATATAAAAGAGCCATAATATTAATGTGATCCATTTCATAGAAATGGATTATTTTAGAATCAGAAAGAAATCATAAATTTAAGTCCACAATGTCTCTCCTTCTGCTGTAAAGGAATCCACATGAATAGTACCAACAGCCTACTAAGCTTTCTCATGAGCATACTCTAGTTTAGTCAAAACATGAATGTATTTAAGGTGGAGAAAAACACGTGATTAATTTAAAATTCTAACAGCAATTAAGAAGATACTAGAATGTGTTCATGATTGAGTGAGACTGGAGTAAAGCACTTAGCTTTAATTCCATATCTTTCTCTATCATGCAAAAGAGCATAGTGGATTTCAAGAAAGAGAGACTACATTTATTTCACAGGAATGACATTTTAAAAAAATCATAAAGAAGATACAATCATTTTTTTTCAAACATCGGTATCCATATTAGGAGAGATTGTGATTCATCAATATGTCATAAAAATGCCATTAATTACTCCAAATGGCTAGACAGTACTGACATTTTTGGACATCTAATTTGGTTCAGGCATCTTTCACCTGTTAAGACACTTCGTTGTCACAAAACACCCTTGAAGGGAATGTCTGGAGGAGACTCTTCTACACCCATTCTTTTTGTACCAGTTACCACAAAATATTTTCTTTGAGAAACCATCCCTCCATTATTACTAGCCAGGTGGTTTGTGTGGAAGTTTGACCCTCACTCCAACTCCAAGGATGGGCTCAGCTTCAGGGAAGGTTTAATCTAATTAGCTTGTTCCATTTCCCAGACACAATGATTTCTTCAGAGAGAGGATTAAAATGAATTAAGGCTAAAGAAATGCGAGAATGTTAATACAGGGACTTAAGGAAGAATGAAGTGTCTTTTGTTCTTCAGGTCTTGTGGTAAAAATGTGTGAGACCCAGTGCTATTTCATCCTTACTGCTAGAAAGGAGCCCCTCTGAAGATACAGGCAAACAAACAAACAAACAAAAAAAAAAACAAGAAGTATAGATAAACAAAGCCTGATTTAATATTTTTTAATCTATTGGATCAAAACATGCTTAGAGGTCAAGTCTACACTATGGACTGTCAGTTCCATAGCCAATAAACTGCCCTTCTCCCTTCCTTCCTCCCTTCCTTCCTTCCTTCCTCCCTTCCTTCCTTCCTTCCTTCCTTCCTCTTTCCCTCTTTTCTTCTTTCTTTCCCTTTCTACCCCCTCTCTTACTTTTCTGTATACCCTCCTCTTTTCCTTTTTTAATTAAATGTAGTTTAAATTGAGGATTTTTAACAATTATTAAATTTTAAATGTGCGTATGTTTGTCTCCAGACTGAACTTCATAAAGTTTATGTAACTTGGCTAATAATGGAACTTACTTCAAATTCTTCTCCAAATGACCCCAAAATCTAAGTTTATTTCTTTATACTGTGTAGACCGATTGCTGTTAACACAGTCTCACAATGGCAGAACAAGGGAAGAAACCTAAGTCTTTTGCTGACTAATCCAACTATTTTCACAACACCGAACTTGATAAGATTTATCATAATAAAACTAAAACATATGAGCCCCATATGTAACCAGTCTAACAGATGCTTATCTTTTTTCTCTTTAATCATTTTGCATCTTTACTCTTTCATGTACATGCCTAAAGATATTCCAATGTCCTTTGATAGAATATCATCTTTTAAAATAAAAATATTCCCAGATTTAGATTAAAGGAGCAGATGGCAGGGGTAATTTAGTTTCTATTCTTTTTAAATAAAACATTCTATATTGTTGCAATTCAATCTCATTTTTCTCTTCCGATATTATAGATACAGTTGACCTTGAACAACAAGGGTTTAAACTTCATGGATCCACTTACACATGGGTTGTTTTCAGTAAGTAAAGAGTTGACCCTCTGCATCCCTGGGCATCCCTGCATCCCTGGGCATCCCTGCATCTGAGGATTCAACAAAGCATCGGCAAAAAACAGTACTTTGGATCCACAGTTGGGAACCTGCAGATGCTGAGGGCCAATTACATGCATTGTTTAATGCCATTTTATATAAGGTACTTGAGCATCCATTGGTTTTGGTATTCATGAGGGGGTCTTAGAACCAATCCTCTCTGGATGTAAATGAAATGACTGTATTTTTGTGAAGAGTCAAAAATTATATGTAGATTTTTAACTGCAAGAGGGATGGCTGCCATGTTGTTCAAATATCTATATTTTAAATAAGACAGTACTTGGGTCTGGCAGGATAAATAATATAACATCCCAAATCACAAATATCTATGATAATAATCAAACAAAATTGATTATTTTAAGCTTGAGTTACTAAAGCAATTTGCGAGAGCCTATAATAATTTAAGCTACTTTAACTTCTTACTCTCAATATTATATTTTTGCTAATACTAAAGTAAGCCATTGCCTTCAAAAGGTAGAGTATGTTTCCAATTTTTTTCTAATATGATAATTATAGAATATAAATAATATTTGAAAAGAATTTGGCTAATTCCTGAGCTAGAAAAAGTTTTGTTCAAATATTGGCAGTTCACAAACCATTCAGGAATCTTTTATTTTTTTCACTATAGTAATTGGGATTGAAAGAATTTGTTGGATAACTATAGTAATGTAGTGAAAAAATAGTTTGTAAATTATGCAACATATATTGCAAAGATATATTGAACTTAAGTATATTGCTATTAAAAGTACCTTCCTGCTCCTTCCTCCAAGGAATTACCATGGCACCTGGGGCCCTGTACACATATCCTGAAAACTGGAGGGCCTTCAAGGCCCTCATTGTAGCTCAGTACAGCGGAGCTCAGGTCCGCATGCCCTCCATACCACCCCATTTTGACTTTGACCTTGACCAAAATAACCATACCCCTCAATTTCTCTGCAAATTTCCTGTCAGCAAGGTCCCAGCATTTGAAGGTGAAGATAGGTTTTGTATGTTAGAAAACAATGCTGTCACCCACTATTTGAGCAATGAGGAGCTGCTGGGAAGAAGTTCAGAGATAGCAGCCCAGGTGGTACAGTGGGTGAACTTTGCTGAAAGTGACATACAGCCCCCAGCCAGTGCTTGAGTGTTCCCTACCATGAACATCAGAGATTACAACAAGCAGGCCACAGAGAAGGAGGTGGTGAGGAGAGATCTAGGGCTGCTGAATGCTCACTTGGAGACAGACTTCTCTGAAAGGCGAACATGTGGCACTGGCTGACATCACAGTGGTCTGCACCCTGCTGTGGCTCTATAAACATGCCCTGGAGCCTCCTTTCCACTAGACCCCTCTTAACACCAGCCACTGGTTCCTCACCTGTGTTAACCAGCCCCAGTTCCACTCTCTCTTGGAAGAGATGAGACTCTATGAGAAGATGGCCCAGTTTGAGGCTAAAATGTCTGCAGAGGGTTAGCCTAAAAAGGATGTATCTCAGAAGGAAAAAGGATTTCAGGAGGAGAAGCAGAAACCCTAGGCTGAGTGGAAAGAGGAGAAGGCAGCTGCCCTGCTCCCAAGGAGGAGACGGGTGAATGTGAGCAGGCGCTCGCTGCCCAGCCAAAGGCCAAGGACCCCTTTGCTCACCTTCCCAAGAGTAACTTTGTGTTGTATGAATTTAAGCACAAGTACCCCAATGAGGGCACTGTCTCTGGGGTGCTGCCGTATTTGGGGGAGCACTTTGATAAAGATGGCTGGTCCCCATGGTGCCACTTCCCTGAAGAACTCATCCAGGCCTTGGGAGTCGCATCCTCACCACTGGAATGTTCAGTGATTGGACAACCTGACGAAGAATGCCTTTGCCAGTGCCATCCTCTTTGGAACCAATAGCAGCTCTGTTTCTGGAGTCTGGGTCTTCTGAGGACAGGAACTTGCCTTTCCACTGAGTCTAGACTGGCAGTCATACAGGAGGCAGAAACTGGATTCTGGCAGCAAGGAGATCCAGACACTGATTCAAGGGTACTTTTGCCCTTTAACATTTTACACAAAATGGCTCAGTGATGATGAACTCCTTTAACTCATCCTTATCTGGGAAGCACTTTATCTGCCCTTCCATTCTAAATGTTAGCTTTGCTGGAGAGAGTAATCTTGGATGTAGGTCTTTGTCTTTCATGACTTTGAATACTTCTTTCCAGCCCCTTCTTGCCTGTGATATTTCTTTTCAGTAATCAGCTGATGGTCTTATGGGAACTCCTTTGTAGGTAACTCTCTCCTTCTCTCTTTCTGCTTTTAAGTTTCTCTCCTTATATTTAATATTGGGTAATGTAATTATGATGTCCCTTGGTGTGTGCTTCCTTGGGTCCAACTTCCTGGGGACTCTCTGAGCTTCCTGGGCTTCCTGGAAGTCTATTTGCCAGATTAGGGAAGTTCTCCTTCATTATGTTTTCAAATAAGTTTTCAATTTCTTGTTCTTCCGCTTCTCCTGGCACCCCTATAATTCAGATGCTGGAATGTTTAAAATTGTCCTGGAGGTTCCTAAGCCTCTCCTCATTTTTTTGAATTCTTGTTTCTTCATTCTGTTCTGTTTGAATGTTTATTTCCTCCTGCTGCTCCAAACTGTTGATTTGAGTCCTGGTTTCCTTCTCATCACTGTTGTTTCCCTGTACGTTTTTCTTTATTTCACTTTGCGTAGCCTTCACTTCTTCCTCTATTTTGTGACCATACTCAGCCAAGACCCTATTATATCAAATGTTAAAGGAACTTATCTAAGAAAAAGAAAATCAAAAATTTGAACAGTAAAATGACAACCAACACACAACTATCAACAACCGAACATAAAAAAATAACAAAAACAAAAATGAACTAAGCAAACAACTAGAACAGGAACAGTTTACAGAAATGGAGATCACATGGAGGGTTATCAGTGGGGAGGAGATGGGAGAATAGGGGAAACTATACAGGGAATAAGAAGCATAAATGGTAGATACAAAATAGACAGAGGGAGGTTAAGAACAGTAGAACAGTATGGGAAATGGATAAGCCAGAGAACTTATATGCACAACCATGGACATAAACTAGGAGGGGTAATGCTGGTGAGAGGAGGTAGGGTATGGGGCAGAGGGAAATAGAGGGGATAAAAAAGTGTGACAGCTGTAATAGCACAATTGATAAACTATATTTTTGAAAAAAGAGTACTTTTGCTGGGAGGAGGCCTTGCAGCATGTGAGCAAAGGCTTTGATCAGGGCAAAATCTTCAAATGAACATCTCACCGTCATGTAGCTGGCTGCACCTGTCTTTCAGGGAGATGAGGGTCATTAAAGGAAACTAAAATTTGAAAAAAAAACCTTTCTAAAAAGTAAATAGATAAAGTGAGAACAAATGGAAAGAATGACAACAAAATATTCCAATCTTCAAAATGTAACTAATACTACAAAGCCACTAATACATATAAAACAGTAAAGTCTGAGAGATTTGGACCAAGAAAAGGCGGGTAGGGGAATATTTACATTTTTTTAAAGATTTTATTTATTTATTTTTTAGAGAGAGGAGAAGGGAAGGAGAAAGAGCAATGTATGGTTGCCTCTCACATGGCCCTCACTGGGGACCTGGCCTGCAACCCAGGCATGTGCCCTGACTGGGAATCGAACCAGGACCTTTTGGTTCCTAGCCCGCGCTCAATCCACTGAACTACACCAGCTGAGCTGGAATATTTACATTTATGGCCCGAATTTTGAACATAGTTTTTAAAAAATTCCCTCCCCCTCAAAAAAACTGTCTCTTTAGTTATTTTATGATTGAGAAAAAAGACAGTTCTTTTTTCCCTGAATCCCAGATGTTTATAATATTTTGACATATGATAAATTTGTAGCTTAAAGAATTCTCTGTTTCATATCTTCTAAAATATCTAAAAATAAGGGTTTTTCTTTTTCTTTTTTTTTTTTTTTAAGTGCAGCCCTGGCCAGTGTAGCTCAGTTGGTTGGAGCATAATTCCATACCCGAAAGCTGCTGATTCAATTCTCTGTTAGGGCATAAGCCTGGATTACAGGTTTGATCCTTGGTCCAGGCTGTACATCCCCAGTCCTGGTGGCCCTAGTGTGTGTGGGAGGAATCCAATTAATGCTTACTACTTGCATCAATGTTTCTCTCTCTCCCTTCCTCTCTAAAAGCTATGAAAATATATCCTTGGGTAAGGATTAAATACATAAATAAATAAATAATACAGAGAATTGCTGAATTTACTATTTTTCACATAAAGCAGTTTATTTTCTACTATCAGAACATTTTACTGATGATTCTAGAATCTAGGTTATTAGCTATATAAGAAAAAAGTTTTAAAATATATATAAATTTAATTTTGAATATTAAAATAGCTAAAAAATGAATATTTCTATTTGTATTTTATTGGATTCTGGAATATACAAATATGTATTTTAACAGAAAAGTCAATAGCACATACAATATAATTAAACACATGATTTTCTTCTTCTTCTTAGTGTAATTTTATAATTGTAAGAAAATAAAATATTTGATTCAAGGTTGAACTTGAATCTTTGTATATAAGAAAATCAAATAAATGAAGATTTTAGAATTTAAGTTTGGAAAATATTAATAATGATAATTTTTAAAAAATAATTAAAATATTTATATGGTATTATAGTGGCATAATTTATATAGTATTATATAAATAATTTAATACATTAATTTTTTTAACAATTGCGATACGCCCTATGACTCAAATGAATATAGAAAGTTATAGACAATAGTAATTCCATAGCATTGTATGTGAAGCCATGAGAAAATTTTTTATTTAAGTTTATTTTGTTTCTTCATCAATTAGTTAAATTGAACCTCAGGTAGATTGAATCAAGTATTCAGTTAACTTGAGTGACATTTGCTTCAGAAAGGCCAGATATTAAACAAAAATTTTAGCCCTGGCTGGTATTGCTCAGTGGATGGAGGCTGGCTTGTGAACCAAAGTGTCACCAGTTTGATTTCCAGTCAGGGCTCACACCTGGGTTGCAGACCAGGACCCCAGTAGGGGGTACGTGAGAGGCAACCACACATAGATTTTTTTTTCCTCTTTTTCTCCCTCCATTCCCCTTTCTGTAAAATTAAATAGATAAAATATTTAAAAATTCACTGTATGTGGATTGCTATACTCATAATTTACAGATTAGCAATATTATATATTTAAATTCATTCTAGGAAGATATTTAATTCCTACTCAAAATTTTGGCCTGTCTTTCCCTCATAGATTTTTTCACCACTTTATTAGAATACTCTGTTTATAATCAATTAGTCTATCTCCTTTAAAATGCCTAAAGTAATTCTGAAGATTCTGAATCTATGAATCTCATAATAAGAAAAAAATGTGTTTCCTTTCTTCAGAGATGCTTTCATTTCTTCACTGTAAATTAAGCACCCAAACTTTTGATGGTTAACAAACTAAAGGGGTCCATTTGCCTGCATACATCCAGGCCCAATAAGACACGAATGGGAATTTGAAGCAAAAGAAGTAAGGACTTGAGAGTATTTTTGCTTCCAAGGTCCTAAGAACCAGGAGGTAATTATGAGGTAACGGCAGAGTCCTGTTGATACTATCAAGGAAGAAGGCTGGTATCCTTTCAGGGGTCTTCTCAGAAGACAGAAAGGTCCCAGTGAAGAAAAGTAGATGGAAGCAACAGAGAAGAAACAAGAAGATCAATCACAGAATCTGTAGTAGGAGAAAGCTGGCCTGGGTGGGCTGTCCTGATTTCCAATGTGACCTGTGTTTCCCAGGGCAGACCAGGACCTTTCTGAGGATTTCCCCCACCTACACCTTCAGTTTGCAAAATTCCCTTGTCTCTTCCAGGGTGAGTGCCTGTTTCTGCACCAGCAAAATTCAGAAAGAAAATACAAATGCTTAAACAACTTATTGTCTTTTTATTTTAAATAAAAATTATTTTATTGAGAGGTGTTCCACACTGAAATAAAAATATATTCTCACAACTTGAATTCACTAAAAATATAGGAGACGGCCAATTTTAAAATGAGAATCTTTAAACACGTGAAAACATGCTCAACTTCACTGATAATCAGAGAAACTCAAACTAACACTTGATGGGCCATCCTATACTGTCAAATTGGCGAAAAAAAAAAAAAAAGGAAGAAAGAAAAGCTTTATTTTCAAGAAGTGGTCCACAGCCCTTAAGGGCAATGCTCTTAAGTTAAATGTTTAATGATGTCATTACTGTTAATAAGTTTCTTTCATAGCTCCCAATTTTATTTAATCTAAAAGGCAAAAATTATATTTATGATTTGTCTTAATCCTCTTTCTTCCAATGACTTATTGGTAGGTTGTAGAACCGTCTAGAAAAACTTCTGCTTGAGGGCTTTTTCTCTACCTCAAAAACTCTTTTCAAAAGTATTCTGACTTACATTATTACAAAAATTAGGTTAAATTTAGAAATAAGGCAAAATAATTTAAAAGTTGAGTGTTATGTCCTTTCAATGTTATTTTGGATTACTTTTTAATAAGCTCACCCATGGATTATTTAAAGTGATGCACTTTGTTTGATTTGATGTTTACAACTGAATTATTGATTATGTACTAATAAAGATTTAGTGAAGTTGTACATTGACTTGCAGATCTTTGACCAGTAAAGATGCATATAAATCTCTCCAGCAGAAAGAAAAATAAAAGGTCTCACAACTTACATCTTATAGTTCAGAAGACATTAATTAGTTTTGTACCTAGCCTATCAAGTTTATTCTAATATTTTCTACTAAACCTCCCATAAATCCAGAGCTCTGCAGAATGTTGTTCAACAAGCCCATCTTACTGATCCCCTCATTAATTAATGATTGGGATAACATCTTCATTATGTACATATTTTATTATTTTTACAAGAGAAATGTTTTAACTTTTTAAAAATTATACTTTTAGAATAGGTTATTTATTTCAAATATTGGTGTGAAAACCACCTTCTCAGTGATTCCCATCCTTGTCTTCTTATTTTAAGAATTACTATGTGCCTGTTCCCTAGCACTTCATTTCATTTTATTTTCTTTCTTTCTCCTGACAGAATATAAATTTATAAGCATACTTAATCTTTCCCTTTTTCTCACTAATGTACAGTTAGTTCTTCTATAATACAGTATATATGTTAAAATAGACCACGTTATGCAAAATTGCACAATGAAAACCATACTTTGTGGGAGAAGTGAGGGTAAATGTAAAAAACTCAAACACGTTGTTAGTGATGTTAAATAAATGATAAATGAATTAGCACATGTTAAATGACTAAGACATATACAGGTGCTATAATAAATGTGGCATTTTACCTTGAAGAGACCTGAAGAGTGCTTGCAGAAGTGGCCTTGAGAAGCTGCCACTGCTGTGTTATTGTGAAGCAGTGGAAGGAGGTTTATCTAAATCGGTTGCATATTATCACACCAAATGTGATTGTGCGTGTCTGAGAACATGTGTGATGAACTGAGGTGTGTGTTAAGTGTGTGTGCATGTATATGTGTTGGGCATTCCTATGAGATGTGGTTCATGGTCCTCCACTAGCTGCTAAAGGGGTATGCTCAAGAAGGAGATTAATTGGATATAACTTTCCTTCCTGGTACAGACTTGAACTTTCCAAATATTTGAAAATAAGTAGCCTCACCAGAAAATACATGGATGGTAAACAAGTCCATGAAAAGACGCTCAACATCAGTATTCATTGGCGAAAAGCAAACTGGATCACACTAGAATACCACTACACTGTTTTTAGTTTCAAATTTTTTTTAAAAACAATGATATTAATGGTTAACAAATATCAGAGCAACTGGCATTCACATACTTTGCTTGTGAGGATGCTAAATAATACAAACATGTAGAAAAACAGTTTGACAGTTTTGTATTAAGATAAAAATTCACTTCATATGACCAGAATTCCCATTCTTAGATAACTGCCCATGACAAATTATAACTAAATTTCACACAAAAATTTGAGAGTAAATTATAACAATTTCACATAAAAACTTGTACAGTAAATGATACAAGTTCAATGTTCTTCTTATAAAAGTATAAACACATTGTGGTACATTGATATGGTACATTACTACTGAGAAATAGAAAGAGTGATCAGCTGGTATGGACTACAATATTGATGAATCTCAAATTTATTATGGTAAGTGAAAGAAGCCATACTCACAGGATTATACTTATGATTCATTTATAAGGTGATATCATTGATATGATACTCAAATGTTTCAAAACATGAAAATTCAAAACAATAGGCATAGAAAACAGGTCAGTGGTTATCAATGTCTGGGAGTGAAAAAGACAGACTAAAAAAGGCATGAGGAAATTTTGCATTAATAAAACATTTAATATCTTTATTGTTGTGGTGGTTAATAATTGCAAGTTTTCTGTTAAAACTCACAGAAAGGATTGATTTTACTGAATATAAATTTATCTCAATTAGCCTGGCTTTAAAAATAATTATTACTTACAAATATTTAGTAACTTGATAGCTAACATGAATTTTGCATTTATTTACATGCATATATCAAGTGATAGCCATCGGTTTACTTGCCTCTTATGTTCAATGTATTCTTCAAATTAAAATGCAAAAATTAACTTACTTTACTTTCAAAATAATCTTATAAGGAAGGTACCACGGTTGTTATCATTTTGTATTTGGGCAAACGAGGTTCAAGAGCTTGTATAACTCTCCCAAGGTCATTGAGTCTGTTGATGGCAATGTAGGGATTTGAACATAGACAATCTACAGAATTCAAACCTGTAATCTCATTACAAAGTCACATAGCTATGTGTATTTATATATAAATAATATGTATATATATATATAATTTGTATAGCCATATATACTGATATATGTGTAAAGTTATATATTTTATGCTATTGTCATATATCAAATAATAATTTGGGAAAATAAAATGCTCATGATAGGATATAATCAATACTAAGACATCAAGGATGGAAAGTATACATAGAGAAGAATATACATGTATATATATGTATCCTTATTATTTGTGGTAGTTTTATTCTATAAAACCTCCACCAACATGGAATTAGCAAATGCTGAATTCTTGTTCCTAGCAGAAATATAAGTTAGGTGACTGTGAACTTCTGGTAGTAACATTTCTATCAACAGATCAATAATTACTATTTTTTGTGTGTGTTTCTGTTTGAAATCATTTTATTTCATATGTTTTGTTGATCATTGATATTGAATTCACAGTCTGCAGCAGTAGGACTGCCCAAACAGAACATCGAATACATAAATTTCTCCTGTAAGGCACATCATAGTCTTCTTGCGTTTATAAAACACTAAACAACACTTCAGCACTATGCTCATGGTCCATTTCAAGCATAAAAATCACCGACCAAAATCACAAAATTAAAAAAATATGGCACCAAATATATAATGCCTATGACACTTGTTTACAGTGTGGACATTGGCACAAGAAATCAGAGCTTTACCGGATCAACCTCAGCTGGAAGCTTTTGACTGGAGCAGCTCAATTTTTTTTTTTTTTTGCCACTCTGCATATGCACTTGTCATGAATGACCAAGAAAGCATGTCAAGTATTGATTTTAGGTCACAAATACATTTTAGCATGTAAGTTAAATGGCATATAAAGATTCCACTAGTGATGCATCCATTAATCATGAGGATGGACTGTGTGTGAGTGTGTCATCTCCATACACAGTTGTATTTTTCTTTATTTCTTAGTGTTAAAGCATTATTTCCAAAATTATTTAAGTGCATTCTTTGGAATTTCTATATTTGGTATATCATATATAGCATATTATGTATGATCAATAAATTAATTAGATATTTTAAAATATGGAGCTTTTTGTACTCCTTTGGTATTATAAATGTTTTTCAATGAAGTACTTCTCTTTTTTTCTAATTTATCTTCCACTAGGAGATTACATGTGTCATATAGTCATAAATATTTTACTGTTTTCTTCATTGTTAGATCTTCTTTTCTAGGACAATTTCTAGGGCATAGTAGATGTTCAATTAATAATTGAATTAATAAATTAATATCTTTAAACTCCTATGAGATGAGGCAATCTGGATCCACTGACTTTCACTGTTAGGAAGAAAAGAAAAAAAAATTCTTCCATACTTTCAAGATACGTGTCAGAGTTAAGAGTTAAAAAAGAATCTGTTAAAATAAATCTTTATTTTTTATTTTTTATTTTTACTTTATTGTTGGCCAATTACAGTTTTCTGCATACTCTACTCTCCCCTCCACTCCCCCTCCAATCTCACCTCCCTTCCCTGCCTTCCTCCCCACCCTTGGTTTTGTCCATGTGTCCTCTATAGTGGTTCCTGAAAACCCTTTTCCCCATTGTCCCCTCCCCCTCCCCCCTGGCTATTGTTAGATTGTTCTTAATTTCAATGTCTCTGGTTAAGTTTTGCTTGCTTTTTGCTTTGGTTGATTATGTTCCGGTTAAAGGTGAGATCATATGGTATTTGTCCCTCACCACCTGGCTTACTTTACTTAGCATAATGCTCTCCAGTTCCATCCATGCTGTTGCAAAGGGTATAAGCTCCTTCTTCCTCTCTGCTGTGTAGAATTCCATTGTGTAAATGTACTGAGAGTTTCCTGATTCACTCATTTGTAAATGGGCACTTAGGTTGTAACCAAGGAAGTAAAAGACATGTACTCAGAAAACTACACAACACTGAAGAGAGAAATCATGGAAGACACAAACAAATGGAAACATATACCATGCTCATGGATTGGAAGAATCAACATCATCAAAATGACCATACTACCCAAAACAATTTATAGATTCAATGCAATCCTTATCAAAGTACCAATGGCATATTTCACAGATATAGAACAAACACTTCAAAAATTTATATGGAACCATAAATGACCCCAAATATCAGCTGCAATTTTGAGAAAGAAGAGCAAAGCATGAGGGATCACAATTCCTGATATCAAACTATATTACAAGGCCACTATAATCAAAACAGCTTGGTACTGGCATAAAATAAATCTTTAATTCAACTATCCATCTCAGAGATATCCATCTATATCTGAACAAAATAAAGAATTTCTATTTTTAGATAATTGAAAGGTGACTATGTTTTTTGTCAGTGAAATAATAAATTTTTAAAAATGATATAAAGTAATAACTACTACATTTGAGGTTATGTTTGAAGTTATGTATAGTTTAATATCAATATGTCAACATAATCTATTTCCATATCTGAGTAAAAACAATTTGAAAAAGTTTTCTATAGGTACAGAAGAAACCTATAGTGGATGTATTCTGTTATATAAATACTATATAATCTAGAATGGTACATAGTAATGGTAAGTGGAACTATTTGAACTTGAGATTTAAAAAAAGAAAAAAAAAACAGATTAAACAAGGGGACCAAAACCAATCACTAAATGCATTTTTGAGTAATTCGAATGCCTTTTATGGCCAACTCAGTTTGACCTTAACAACTTATTAACAAGGACAGTTTCCACACAGATAGAATCTGCTATTGCAGTTTCCTCTCAACAATGAGCTCTGTGAATGACAGTTTCCTCAGAAAATAAGTCAGTATGATCAACACTATTTGAGTGAAACAGAAAAATACAGTGGTGCCTATCAATGGAATGAGTGACCTTTGTTTTGCTTTGGGAAAAGTACAAATTCTTGTTGCTTTTTTAACGACTTTCTGAATTCCAGCTCAAATCTGAACCTCTAGAAACACTATACTATTAAAGCTTTAGTAGGAAGAAATTCAGGTGAAAAGCAGGATATTCCATAGATTGATGTAGACACAGAGAATAGTCATCTGCTTCAACAGAGACACAGTTTACAATCTCTCTGAAATGTCTTCTGTCACCAAGAGGATAAATCTAGTAAACTTTCTATTGTTATATTAGCATGGGTGATTAGTACATCCATTAGCAAAAAGACATCTTGGAAAGGAAGATGGTCTTAACAATGGTAATTTAAAGTATTTCCATTGAAATGATGAATAACTAAGAGATTTTACTTCTTGGATTTGGTCTAGAGAGACAATTGTCTTTAGATATTTTCACACTTCTGCACAGTCAGGACTTTGTGGGCCGAGGGCAAAGATTAAAAGATGATTGAATAGTAGATACGCCTTGAAATTAGTGATGGTGAATTTCTCTAGAGAGATTTAAAGACATACTTTCCCAGGGCCATTTGCTTACATTCCAGGATGGCGAAGCTAGAGAGCTTCTCTTCCCCCTCCTCTTCCCATCCCAGACATCGTTTTGTCATATTCCAGAGTCATCTCCCTCTCTCTCCCCTCAAACCTCAAAAAGAAGGGGCAAACCCAACTCATTAGCATCTCCAAATCTCATAATCTCAGCACTGCTCTCCTGTACTGTGCTTCACTGCACTGGCAGGGCACACAGAGTTCTCACACCCAGTGAAGATTGGGCCTCAGGGAACTGGCACTGCGGTTCTCTGTGAAGAACAGGCTATCTGTGCTCTGATGCAGGGACTTCATGTTTCCCATCAGAATATAATTGCAAAGAACAATTAGGTTTCTTGCCAAAGGGAACCAGAGAGAAGGGCTCAAAATTGTGGCTCTCAAATTTTGCTCAGTAAAAATCTTGCTTCTCAATGAAAACATCATTCTATAAGGATTCAAGCCAATGTCTTTATATTTTTGACTGATTTTTCTCTTGTCGTGCAAAGTTATATCCAGGATATTTCCATTTGCGAATTGCCTCACCCCCACCCACCTGATACCATCTAGTTTAAGTGCTATATATACTCTATCACTTCTAAGGATGGAAACCACGTGAATATATCTTACATAATTGTGGTTTGAAATCAGGAAAGAGTAAATGCCTTTCTAAAGCTACTAAAAAGTAGCTTTCCTTGGTTTTTGCTTGGATTCTTGGATGTTATATTTTACTCCCTTCTCAGAATATTCTTTCTCAAAATATTTCTTTTTGCCTCTGTGTTTCTAGAGGTAGACGCACCTACTGATTCCTGTGTCATTATTATATACCCCTCTTGGCAAGTTAACTTATTCCTACTGTCTCCAGTTCTGTCACATTCTTGACAATAGCATTTGACAAAGCTTTCATTAAAGTAGTTTTAACCTACAGATGAAGTGTGTGTTTAGGTTAGGGATCATGAAGAAAAAATATACGTAACACAGACTGTATTATAAAGTATGACACTTAAAAGTAAATCTAATTGTTATAATTAGGTTCACACCAAATTATAACAATACATATTTTGATATTATAATAAGGAAAATGAAATAGTTTAATCATTGCAAAAAGGAAAATATTTTTACAAATTTAATCTTCATTTAAATATTTTAGTATATAAATACAAATTACCACTTAATTTTGATTTGACAAAATTGACTGCAACACTTTAGAACTTGTTAGCACAGACCTCATACATCGTAGGTTCCTTAAATATTGGTGACATGAATAAAATTGACAGATACCATTTTCAGTATTCACTAATGCTGTTTACTGTGTCAGCAGAGTGGTTTTGCAGGCTTAATAGGCCCTTATTGTTTCTGGATGCAAGGCTTTCTTAATATTACTATAGCTCTTCCACGGGTCATGTTACAAGTCTCAGCATCAAGAGAGTAAATAAACATTTCTTCTTATGCTGTCTGGGACTCTGTATGAGTTTATACCTGCTCAGAGTGCAAACAGTGAGATCGAGAGTCTAACCTTTGGACCCAACACTACGAATGGCACAGAGGTAAATCATTTCATTGCCATTATGAAACACAGGAAGGACGAGTAGAAGGGAAGTAAAAATAAGGCTGATTTTAGATTGTAAACAGAGCAGGAAGTATCCTAAGGTTTGGGTTCTCATGGCTGTAAACTGTAATCTCACCCACAGAGAAATCATTTTTTTTATCCATGCCCAAATATCCTACCTCCCGTGCTTTGGTAGCTACACACCATGAAATGCTGAAGGTATTACATTTAAAGGAAAAAGGTAAGATATTAAGAACAGTAGCAACTGCTATTGTAGAGCGTGAGGAGCAGCTGCTTACTTTGTGCCAATATCCAGCCTCAGGTTCTGGTCATTCTCAGGAAACTCCTATCATTCATAGGCTCAGCCATGTGCTGTGACTCACAATAAAATGATTTGTATTATCTGAATCTCTTTGAAAACATTTAGTATGAAAAAGAGAGAAAAAGTTTGCCTTTGTCACTTAAAAAATGATTTCAAAATTATTTAGATGCGTTAAGATATTAATCATTTCATCTTTTTTGTCCCGCCAATTTGTTAGGCAGATATTATTAGTAATGGTATATGAATGAAGGTTGATGATAATATTGTAGGGTTATCACTGGGTCATGTCCTTTAAATCAGAAACACAGGCTGAGCACTTAGAGCCTGAGAAAACCTACAATCTTTATTTTTTAATAATGACAGATAACATTTTTTGAGAATTTGTAGCCAGTAAGTACATATATTCGGTTTTTTTACATTCAATAGTATTTTGTGTTAGTTTCAGGTGTACGACATAGTGTTTAGATAATCATATGCTTTATAAAGTGTTGCCCACATATTTCCAGTACTTACCTTGCATCATACATAGTTATTGCAATATTATTCACATATTCCCTATTTGTCTGCTTCACCTACAGCCTATCCTCAAGCCAGGTCTGTTTCCAGGCATCAGTTTTTTGTTATAACATAAAAAGCTCCAAGTGATACTTTTTACTCCTGCTTCTTTTACTTTCTCTTATCAATCCTCCTTTCAGATACTACATTAACATTTACATATGACGTCTAAAAATAGAGTGACTAGATGTATATAAAGCACTGGGTGCTGCGTAAGCAGAAGAAAGAATAAGACTTCTGTGCTCATCATAAAAAACAGGAACAAAACATAGTATGAAGAGGATATGCACATAAGAACTGTTCTTCCGCAGGTAAGTAATGTTTTATTACATATTAGGGTTGAAGGTTAAAATTGTGAGCATTAAAGCAGTTTGACCTGCTCAAAATGATCATGTCAATATATATCAAAAGGGCTTCTCTGGGGGGGATAAAGATGAACTATTAAATGGAAACTCCAAATCAGATTTGGAGTTTAGCTCCTCTTTTCTTTAATGTCTCATAAGGACAATGTACCAGATACTGATGTTGGAAGTTTACAGATTCGTAGATAATCTTGACTGAGTTTATTTTATTCAATTTCTTCTCTATTGGGACTGATTGTTGTATCTGCAATATCAATTGACGGTGTTATTTTAAATTATTGGTGCATCTGAACTAATGCTTCCACTTTAGGTGGTGAATGTGATCCAGTTTACTGTACTTGTTAAGGCAATTATATTGCTCGGTACTTTTGACCTGTGAGTTTATTTTCCCCACATATGTATCTATTCAGGCTATTGCTTTAGTTTAAGGAAGGAGGGATACAGGCCCTAATCTCTGAATTGAAGTAGAGAAAGGAGAGTATCGGGTCCTACAGAGACACTAGACAGCACTCTCATTTGCTAATTCTCCCCTTGCCAGAATCTCAGCTTTATAAACCTAGGCTCTAGCAGCTTTATAAATATCAGGTTATATCTGACAATTAACAAGCTCTTCTGGGGAGGGAGACTAGAAGAAGGTAAACGGATGTCAAAGGGCATTGATTCTTCTTCCACGGGGACTGAGGTAGTCTGATATTAGTCTATGGACCCAACATCACAAGCTGGCCAGGCTGCTGCAGTGATTCCTCATCCTGAGGGTGCAAGTAATGATGCTCTCACAGTCCTGTGAACTAAAAGGTAACATTGTTCTAAAGAAGGGTTGTTCCACTCTATCCAGCCCTTCCAATCATGAGTTCAAGGTTGCCTTCAGTCACCTCAGGGTTTCCCGATGTTTGTGCTTTCTTCAGAAAGCTAGCAGTAATTCTAAAAGCATTATTGGAAACCATAACTTTACCCTGAGGTACATGATTTCTTCAAAGACTTGCCCCCAAGTCATGCCAAGGGGGAGAGATTTGTGGTAGCCGCAGAACCTAAAATCAATATAACCTTCCTAAAAAAATTATTTGTAACGAACGAATACTCACAAAATTCCAAAACAGTAAACCTGTTGGAGAGGAAGCAAAGGCAAGGTGGCTCAAACCTCCCATTTTTAGAATGAGAAAACTAAAAGTTTAGAAAAGTCACACCTGTAGCTTCTTGGTACAATCAGAATTATGACCTAATTCTGGACTCCTAGTCAAGTATTTTTTTCCCCAAAATGTTCTTTAAATTCTAATTTCTTTGTGATGTCAACTCTATGATAATGACATAAATATATGTTCTTGTAAAGGGAAGATAATTATTTTCTATTCTCCTCTCTATGAATATGCAGTAGAATCGCATACTTCTCTAAAAGCATGGTATAATATGATGGTATGAATAGATATGCAAAGTCTTATACTAAAAACCTTTAGCCCTTAATAATAGAATACATTTCAGAAAAAAAATCTGATTCCCTTTTTAATGTTTGTGTGATTTTCTTTCTTCATTCTGTAAAAATTACTTGCTATTACAAGAGCAGGTAGATAATCAGACACATTTTTAAAGTTGTATCTGAGTCCACATATGATACCGATTTTCCTTGCAGGAAGCAGGAGGGTACACTTAACAAGGTAATTCTAAAAGATGTGATTCGTGTAGCGAAAGGGCTATTTGCTGTGGTAAGGTCAAGGTTAAAGGAACTAAAGTAGTTGGAACACCCAGATCCAACAATATCCAAAGACACTACCTTTCTTTTGCCTGATGTGACAAAAGGAGGGAGATGATGACAGAACCTGACAGGAAGCAAAGTCTGGGACCACAGCAAGAAGAACACTCAGCAGCAGGAGCTGCGATCTGAGGTTACAGGCAGAAGATTGAGGCTGGTGCTGAGGCTTAGCAGGAAGTAAAGGAAACATTACACACTCTGACCACTCCTTTCTAGGATCGGTTTCCTACCAGTACCTGCACTTGGCTAAACCCAACCAGAATCTAGAGAGGAAAGGAGGTGGGGCAAATCAGTCTGTCAAGGTCAGTCTTCCTGAGCCCAGAGTAAGGGCAACATGGGAGAATAAAAGACCTAGATGAGCAATCAAAAAGTAGTCAATAGAGTCACTATGATCAGTATAGTGTTTTAAGCAGCTGAACAGAATGTAACTGACACCTCCTAACTTACACAGTAGGACAACACCATCCACAAGATGATCAAATTGCTCAGAGGGCAGCGAAGCTGTGAATAACTCTGTCAGTTTGCGTTCAGTAGTAGTTCAGATAATGTTATAAAAACTGGGTGCTGAACAGAGAAAAATAACAAGTGGAGAGACATTCAGAGAATTATTAATGAATAATTTAGTTTTCTTTGAACATATAATTAATGGAGTAAAGGGTTAGTTAGAAAGAGAAAACTTTAGGCTATGTGGCGAACAGAATACATTAAGATTACATTTCTAAGGGTTTGGGATTAATTCTGTTATTAATAAGGAGATGAATAACAGAATAGAGAGACCAAACATTAAGAGATATTATGATCATATGAGATGTAGTGAGTGAGCATGACCTATGCAAAAAGAACATACTGGTGTCTTAAAGTATGTAAAATTAAATTCATTTCATTTATTCTTGTATTCACGCAGATGTAGTATAGTCTGTTGCATGGTAGGCACTAAATTAATCTCATTAGAACAGAGATAAGTCCAGATTTTGTGAGGCGTGTATGTAATTTGGGAAACTATATTTAAGAAAAAGAATAAAAATTATACATAAAATCTGTACATAATTTTAGAAGTGGTCATGCAGTTAATTACACCTGAAGTCTAAGTCTTATTAACTTCCCAGTAAACTTGCCTCTGCTTTGGACTGGATAAATAGATGCTATGATATGTATAAGAAACTACAATAAAAGTTAATTTTATAATAGAGAAAAATTCTGTATAAGCAAAAATAAAAACATCAAAATAAAGTAAAATAAAAGCATCAATATTTTTCATATTGCTTGAGTAGATGGAAGACTGTAAAATGGTTGTTGAAATTTTTAAGTCAATGGTAGGCTGCTCATTAGTTCATTGATTCCAAAAATATTCGTGAGTGTATTAAATACACCAGAAATTAGGCTAAAAATATGTGTGGAAAAAGATGTAATCAGTGTCTTCTAGGTAGCACATTATAATGGTAGAAACAAGAAACTTTATTACATGCTGTGGTCAACACATGAAAATGGTGCTGGGAAGATAAAGAGAACAATTATCTTCATCAGTCTTGACTCTCACTGTTGGAAGTAAAATAAGCCATCGAATGGGAGGTGTTAAGTCAGAGCTCTATCACAGGAAACTGATCTGATCACACTTTCAGTTTGGAAAAGTCTTTTTGTTGCACAATAAAAGATGGATTGATGATAGTATAAGCAGGGAAGCAAATGCAGAAAAAGGGTTGCAGGTGATATTGGAAAGGAAATAGTTAACGACAGGTAGAACTCCAACATGGGCAATATGACCTGAGGAAGAAAAAATTCAGTAGATAGAATAAATAGAACTTCATTTTAGACAGTTGGAGAATTATACATCTGGAAGAGAGAAAAAGAATAGTGCCTAGTTTTGGGATTAACTGGGTGTTTGATGATACCTTTACCAAAGTCAGAATATGAAAAGATCAGATTATGGAAAAATGTTAATGAGTTTGGGTTGAGATATGTGTGTTGCATCTGATCTTCCCATGAGACATAAAAGTAAAGATCATCAGCACAGAGTTAGAGGTACAAACCTGCAGCTCATGGGCAAGATCCGGGTTCAAGACGGAGGTTTGGGCAATGGATAGACACATGACGAACATAGCTATAAGCATGAAAGAGACCATGAGTAAAAATCGGGTTACCTTCTACTATAAATAAGGAACAAAACCAACCCTGAGTAAGAATGGCTTAAACATGATTAACAGCTACTTATATTTTTACGTTACACTTCAGAGCTGTTCATTACCAGGGGTGTCAAACTCATTTTCACCGGGGGCCACATCAGCTCGTGGTTGCCTTCAAAGGGCCAAATGTAATTCTAGGGCTATATAAATGTAACTACTCCTTAACTGGGGGCAAGGAGCTCCGGGCTGCCGCTGGGTAGAAACAAGGTTTGGGGCTGGATAAAACAAGGTGGAGGGACTGATTTGGCCTGCAGGCCTTGCATTTGTCACCTCTGCATTAGAGGTTGTGTGTAACAGCACTAATCCACAAATTCCCATCCATCCAGTGTTTCCATTTATCTGGCTCTGTAACATAATTACTCAAAAATGCAGTGGCACAGAAGCAAACAAATATTTATTGTGCTCAGGTTGTATGAGTGAAGAATTTGGGTGGGTTATAGTGGGAGTGATGTGTTGAGAGTATGGGCTGGAAAATTTGAAGGCTGGGATGGATTCATCTGAAAACTTGTTTAGTTATAAATCTAGTGGCTCTAATAAATGTAGAGTTATTTTAGAATAGGAAAAGAAGTTAACACTCAACTGAAAATAAATTTATTAGACACAGATTTTTTCTCTTTTCTTCATCTCTGTTATTCCATTTTATCTAAAGCATTATATAGAAATTCAATTAAATAGCATTCTATAATTTTTCTCTTCCCTATAAGACTGTTACAAAAGTCCATTAAAATTCCTTCCATCAAAATGAAAGTTTTTGTAAAGCACCTTGATGGAATAAGTTTGGACACAATGAAAGCTACTTTTCCTGACTCTCACCATTTGTGTGGAGTTTTGCCAGGACAATTAAGAAGAGAAATAGTGACTGTAATAGAAATGCAGTTGAGAAAGTCTATGTACTTGAGACAGAAAGTCACTACCTTAATAAATGAACAAAGAGCTACTGCCAAAACAGAAGTCCAAAGTTCTCTGCAGTAAATAAATTATACCCAATATCAGGAAGCAGCCATAGTGGGATGGGACTTGGGGCCATGTGGAAAGTAGATCAGCAAGTGTGGATAGAAAGCGTCAGTACATTAATACAACAGAGAAGGGGACTCAGATTAGATTGCCCTTTGCTAGCTAAGGGTGGGGAGTTTGCTGGTGGGAAAAAGAATTAATAATTTCACCAACATTTTAGAACATAGGGTGTATAAGTTAACACTAAACACGATTATCGTACGATTATGTATTAGTTGCAGGAACACTAAGAAAACTCATTATATGGTCAATTTGCAGTAGTTATGTTCATTAAAATAACTGGGAACACTACAATAGAAAATACCAAATTACTGTTCTTAGGGGAAGTACAGATTTAGATTCCTACCAGCCTATTGTCAACTGACTAATACATAACTTTTTTATATTTGTTGCTATTTAAGGACAACTTATTTCATATAGATTGTTGATTCATTAACTCTGAACTCAGCCAATAGCACTGTAATTCATGCCTGAACAAAGCTTATCTAACACACTTGTATTCTCTGTAAAAGGTACATCACAGTTGTCTTCCGCTTCAGGACACAGACAGCACTTCAGCGCTATGTTTGAGGGCCATTTTAAGCAGAAGAATTGCTAACAAAAAGCACACAAAAAAAGGGGAAAAATATGACACAAATAAATTGGAAAAACCACATTTGTTTGCAGTATGAGAACAGAAACAACAGGGCAAGGTGTCCCTGTCTTCAACCTCAGATAAGAACATTCCCCCAGAGAGACATGATCTTTTGCTTTTCTGTGCATGCCCAGGTCCGCAAACAGCCATGCAAGTGTTACAAAAATGGATTTGAAGAACAAATAAATTTTAGCCAGTAGGCAAATTCTCATATACAGAATCTGCAAGTGAGGACCAAGTGTTCCATAGCGTAGGTTTAATTCTCTTTATAAATTTAGTCATCTTTAGAAGAGTATGGTGTTTCTAGAGGGCATCTGAATAGGGCACATAGACCTTACTTGTGGGGGACACACATTCCCTTATAAAATCAAGTGGATCCCTCGCCTTTATGGCTTGCTGGAACTTACATAGCCCCAGAGATTTCTCCTCCAGAAAAGGAGCTACTTTAGGGTGGGATCTGGTCTGCTCTCATTAGTTATGTTGTGAGCTTAGCACAGTTTCTGGCACAATGAAGATTTACAGACTGTTGTTAAAAACATGAATTTAATAAATATTACCCTCCTCAGTACCATTTGTGTTTTTATTGGCTATATTTTATTTTAAGCTCCTTCCATCATTCTTTAGTATTTTTTAAAATCTTTGTCATTGAAACAATCTGATCTTGAATTAACATTTTAAATTTTGTTGTCCTAAACTATATTTTACTTACTTAGTCTTCTACTCTGACTATAATAGATTCTAATATTGTTGTGTTCACCATCATCCAAGCATTCAGTAACATCCATTCTTCATTTTATTGAGCATCAGGTCGAGTTTAGCAGTTCACGTTGCTTATTCAAGTTGCTAAAGGAAAACCAACTTACCAAAGCAATTAATTTCTAATATACACTATCATTCAACTCACACAAATTTATTTTATTAAAAAATAATAATTATGTGTATTTAAGAGAGTGAGTTTCCCCAATTTCCCCCTGTCCAGGAATACCTGAAAAATCCATGGGGGAAGCATCATGCCCTCCATTTGGCTAGGAGACACTAATTACACACCACACATATCACATTTGTTTGTCCTTTTCTCCCTGCTTCACTCCTCCTTAACACCTGATTCCTTGCTTACCATCCCTAAACATTTTATGCATACTGCTCTTCACCCTATAAAAAGGCAGACACAGTACATTAAATGCTGCATATATCTCTGCCAGCCTCCCTGTTTCTCTCTTTCCATATATAACCTTAACTATTTCAGACTCTGAATCCATGGTAACTTACATGCTGAAATCTATACCTCATTCCAATGAGTTATAACCTACTTGGAGTGCACAGCTAAACTTAGTAAAACAATATCAAGAAGTTGTTAATTTGGATATATTAAGCCTGACAATTAAGCATACTCATATAATCTTTTTTTTTTCCTTGAAAGTAACAGAAACTTCTTCAAAAATCACTTAAACAAAAAGCATAACTTTTCTGTTAGGATGAAGGTGTAATTTTTCATTTAAGATGCAGAATGAGCACATACATTTATTTTCTCTAACCTCCTGAAAACTCAATATAATCTATAATAAAGGAAGTTTAGAGAAGTAATATCATGTTAAGAAGCAAACCAGAGGGGAGCTCTTGGTGGAACCTAATGGTAAGATAGTTGATAAGGGTGAATAGTATATTCCTTGCTCAAAAATGGTGGAAATAATTAACATATACAGGGTCACCCCTAAGTGTGCAAGTTCCAGGGAAACTTATTTTTCAGAGCTCCTGGCACTTTTTTGCCAGATATTACTTTATTTGCATGACTTCAGGTGCGAAACACTCAGAAAGTTTCCAAAAAGAGATAAATACATATATTTACAATAACAAAAATAGTAGTAATATAAAAGCATATTTCATTAAGAACACAAAGAGAATGATAATGGGCATACACATGATAATAAAACGCATTCCAATAATGTTACGATAAATAATTATTTCTAGTTAGACAAAAAACACAAAACACTATAGTGTCAGTAAAGGAAAAAGTACGATTAAACATAAATAATTAATAAAAATAAAATATCAAAAAAAAAAAGAAAATCATGAGGTCAAAAATAAAAGAATGAAAAAAAATAGCATCCTGTTTTTGTATTTGAGGAGGATGTTACCTTGATAAAAATCATATTACTGTTAATTACCTCCAGAAAGCAATATGCCCTTACCAGTATTAACCAATTAATTCAGTTATAAAAAATGAGTAATTACAGCTATTAGACTAATGGGCCTTGAAGTCCACAAAGAGGTCATTGTTACAGAATATTCCTTCAAATGCGATCCATGGTGCATAGATATCAAAATATGTGTGTGCATGCAGTCTTCTACTGTATAGCTCCATTGACAATGACATGAACAAAGAATGGAATAAATTAATAATATAAGATGTGGCTATAAAGCATAATCTAATGATATTAGAGGAGGAAAAGAAGCATTTGATATTTAGGTTTTGAAAAATGTATTACAATACAACAAAATTTAGTCAACATCAGAGAAATGGTGGGAAATACAGGAACACTAAATATTGTGGAAATTATATAATTATCTTTACTTGTTAAATTTCCCCGCTATGAACTAGAAAGGTCCATCACTGGCTATCAGATCATCAGCATTATTATTATTAAATGTGATCAATCACTGTGCAAAGTGTAGCCTTAACTTTTAGCAATAAAATATGACAGTGACTGTTAAGAGCCAAAAGGACAGGAGAGGGCTATTACTTGCTATTTTAGAATAAAACGGGCAAACAAAGGTCGATATTGAAAATGAGATAGGCGATAATAACTTATTACATTTTAAATAAACAAAAGGGGCATGCCAATTGTCATATATTAAGTGAATGTTTCCAAAGAATAAAAAGTGTATGATGAAAGGCTATTAATTATACAGATTTAGAATTAGAGAGAGTGACATCTAATTAGTTATGGCCCTTTACCTCTCACACAGTGAGCTTGGCTAAAGCTGGGCAACATTATTTGAAAACACAATCATTTTGAAGAAACTGTATTGATGAACACATATACAAATTTACTTTCATTTTAGCTACTCTTTGTTTTGAATTAAGATTTTTTTCTACTAAAAGCCCCTCATGATTTTAAGTAAAATTACAATTGTGTCAACTTCATGAGTCTAAAATCTAATGTTTTCAAAAGAGCATGTCTCAGACCCTAAATAACAAAGTGATAACTTTTTTAACATAGAAAATGTGTATATTTCTATGGAGAAAAAAAGATAAAATCCTTATTTTCACATTTATCTGAATGGGGTTAGGATGATGAGTTGGATGAGACTACAAAGAAAAAAATATTTGAACTGACTTTTAAGAATGAAGAATGTTTTATATAAACATTCTAGAAAAAAAACATCATGAGTAAAAATATTCACTGTGCAGAAAACTATAATCTGCAAAACTCATTGAGCTTGGTGATTAAGACACTGACAGCCAGTTTTATTGGTTTTTTAACCCTGTCCTTGTATTACCAGCCCACCTCTCCAGCTTCACCAGAGCCAGCCTTGACCAGGTCTTAAATCAATGCTATGTGAATAGTAACAACCCCTTTCTGATGCCTAACTGGAGCCTAGAATTAGTGTATCGTCTCAGTTCTGTTGTATGTCTGGCTGCGAGTGCATGGAGGCAGCCAGATGCTGACTGAGCAGTGACTTCCTTACTGTCTGTCATCTCATGTACCCAGCTGTGACAACTAGTCCTCTGTTTTTCTTTGCTGTGTGACTCCGATCCCACTCAGAGATGTTTTGGAATGCATCAATTTATTTTTAATATGCATTTTCAAGAGATTGTTCACTTTAAAACTGGATAACTTCTGATAATTAGCTCAGCCTCTTTTCTCTAATTTGCAGTTACCACATAATAAACATGTTTACTTTTGAAGGAATGCTATTCTTATAATCCATATGACACTTTAACCATAAAAATGAAAAATAACACTTAAATCACATGAATGGTTATTTTTTTATTTATGTGCTTAAAATATTTCATCAGTTGCTTCTCTATTAAATGGTACTGCACTCCATAACTATGTCGTCATAGCTCAGTGCTGTGAGCAGGCCATGCCTTCCATCTGCATGGCACACTTCAGGGTGACGTAAGCATCACCACTTTTGTGAAGCATCTCTTGACCAATCTCTGATGGCCTCACATTCTCATTAAGGTATGTATTACACACTCATAGAATTCTTTTTTCTCATATGTGTGTTCTCTTCACCAAATCATGAGCCTCTTGAGAAAAAAGATGGTCACATTTGTTTCAGTACCTGTTCTTAGTGCATTCCCCGATTCATCCAGAAAACATACAGGAGAACACTACTCTTTTGAAAATACTTGAAGCTCACATTGTACAAAGCACTAAATACAGAACACTACTATAATCAATGCAGTATATCTGTTTTTCTACTGCACCCAAGTGCATATTTACATTATAATTAAATATGTACTGTTATATGCAAATCTGTTTGGGGAGACTACAAATGAATCACTCAAAGAATAGTTTTAAATAGAATATTTTGCATTTCAGTCCTTGTCATATCTAAGGGTAATTCAAAAATCCATCAGGACATTCACAAATACAGAAAATAAATATAATTTGTCTTTATTTAGTTTAAACCATAGCTTTGTTCAACATTTGAGATTTTTAAGTGAGAAATTAAGTGCATTCCTAAAGCAAACTCGAGAAAGTATTACTTAAAATATGTGCTGAATTTTAGTTCATATACCTAAAGTATGGTTAAACAATTTATAGTGATTTTGTATCCTTCTAATATGTTTCCTATGAATTCTTATTCATAAGCCCCTGGTTAAAAATGACAAAAAAACTTTGAATTCACTATTCTACTCTATAAAAAAAAAAGATGCAAAATTAATCAGTACTTTTATACAGTAAAAGTCAGGTAAGAAAAATGCATGCCGTTATTATTCCACAAACATAAAAGCAATTTAAAGGAAATAAATCTTCCCTGAATAATGGTTTGGTTATATGCAAAATATAAAGTATGCCAATGTAACTTTACAATTGTAGCATCATGTCTCATGAATTAAAACATAGTATTTAAAAATAATGACTGGGTAACTGACGGGATGAGAGCCCTGTGAAGGGGCAGAGGGTCATCATAGACATGAGCTGCTCAGTTAGGTGTTAATGAACTTGAGGCACGTGTGGCACATTCAAATGGACGTACTTGTCAGGGTGAAGATCAGTTAGATGAAACTGGGATTACAAGCATTTGTTTTCACATGAAATTCACATTCAGATTTTACTGAAACTTCCCAAATATGTTTGGGGCTATGAAGTATTTACACAGTTAATACTAGATATATGTGTCAATCCCTGTAGATGGTGACATAACTAAATCGGATGCTGTGACAATTCCTAGTTATTGATAAAGCTCTGCTACTGACTGCTTTTCTCATACAGCATATATGAATGCAAGTGAGTAAGACTGACATTAAAGTGGGACCCTTACATTCTCTCTAATTTACTTTTAAGTTAATCATTTTTACCATATAGAGTACAAAACTAAAGACTATATAAGGCCTCACATTCCACTTTAAATACTGAAAAAGAGAGTTTCTACATATTTATTTGTAGTTCTGCCATGTTCTTCTTTTTCATACTATCTGTAGTATTTCGTTTATCATTTCTTTACCTTTAATTATTTTTGGAGTTATTTTTAGCAATACTTAAAAATTTTCATGGTGACCCAGTTCCATATATGGTAATTTTTAATTGAAGGCTGAAAGTCCTTGTCTTATAAATGGCATTCTATTTCTTTTACCTTCATTTTGACTACAGACAGATTTGAAAGTATTCATTGACTCTTGTGTGCTTTTCAGTACCAGGGCTTTTCACTTTCCTCTCTTCTTTTAGAATTTATTTATACTTTCTTGTTCTGTGTTATTTGTCATATTTTTTGTCTTTTCTCCTTTCTAATGGTAGACTGTGTTTCATTCATCTCCTGCCCCTTGATTGCTTTAGAATCGTTTTCATATTGATCCTTTCAGTAATTTTTCTTAAGTAATAACATGCTTCTTTGGCCTCAAATAATTTAAAGTGACTGCTCGTTCTAGTGCCCTTCTCTAGTACGTTTGGATTTAAAAATGCTTTAACTCTGCCACTTCACTCCAGCCTTTCTTTCATGTTATCAGTTACTGTATTATTTGGATTTGGTTTTAAAGTACTTATTTCTGGCACCTGAAGATAATTAAATATCTTCTTTAAACCACTTTAAATGTATTGTTAGTCATTAATATTGATAAATTATGCATACTATGTAAATTATGTGTATACTACAGGGTTTGTCTGGAAAGTATCCATCCATGTAATATGAAAAATTGATACATTTATTAAAGAAGATACAAGAAACAGGAAACATTATACAGAGGACAATCATGCCTCAGTCCCCTTCAAAGGTATGACTTTCCTGAGAAATCTCATTCATTAGTAGAAATTTGAATCAAGTCGTTAGCAACTGCATCACGATGTTCCTTCTGCTCTGGTAGCAGAAACTGCAACATGAATTTTGCTACCACACGTTTCATGCCAAGATCCTGTGTCAAAATCTCAGACGCAGTAGTTTTTGAAATCCCGGGGTCAGCTTCTAGTTCTCCCACCATCAGCCTTCACTCTTTGTTTACTGCAGCTCTTACACTTTCAACATTCTCAGGTGCTCTGCTTGTCGCAGGCCTTCCAGAACATGATCACTTTCAACAGATTCTTGACCATCTTTGAAGCATTTGTGCCACAGTTTTATTTGCCCTGCACTCATTGCATCATCCCCAAAAACCTTCTGAATCATCTGAATAGTTTCTGCAGAGGAATGTTCAAGCTTAATGCAAACTTTGATGCAGATTGTTATTCTACTCACCCAGTCATTTTGAATGTGACAACCACAGAGTACACGTGCTCACTCAGTGGCATCTCCCACCCCCACTGACTAGTACAGTGAAGTCATCATTGCCTACACACGTGCTTTCCAGTCCACTCTCCTTGGCTGCCAGGTTACATAGATGTCACTCAAACCGTTCTCATTGTATTAACAATGGCTGGACATTTTCCAGACAGACATCATATTGTGTGTGTGTGTGTGTGTATACATTTATGTGTTGCCACCCTTCAAGGCCTGTCAGGTTCAAGATATTCATGCAGACATAAAAATATTCATAGAGCTGTTGGGATGTCTGGCATGCCTTTATTCATGGGTGGTTGAGCCACGCATGTTGCAAGCTGCGTGTCTATCTGCATGTCTCATGTCACAGCCCCTGCTCCCCAGCGTGGCACCCATCGTGGCACCTGTCCCTTTGCATGCCTGTCCCATCATCGCCCCCAGCAGGGAGTCCCTACCTGTTTAAGTACTAGAGGGGAACAAAGCCGGCTACATGCCAGAAATTATAGAACATAACAATTCTGCACATGCGAGCCCACTTCATGTTATGGGAACACGTTATCGGACCCAGCCTCAAGGCCATGAGAACACTGGTTATCAGGCCCCTCCAAGGCTATGGGGACACGGCTTCCCTTAGGTACCTAGACACCTGGATGAGGAAGCCAGGCTGCCTCCACTTACCCTACAATATATATATATGTATGTACACACACACACACATACACACACATGTTTATGGCAAACATTATTACTATTATTTGATAATTACAAATACTGTATGTCATTGAGCATTTATTAAAAAATAAGAAGACAGCAATCTTAAAATATATAACAAACGATCTTAAAATATGGATAAAGCCAAAATTTTAAAAGCCACAGCTATAGCAAAAGATTTAAACACTATCTTAAAATTGATAGATCAATTAGACATCTAAATCACACATCAAAAAAAATAAAATTTGCCCTGGCTGGTGTAGCTCAGTGGATTGAGCGTGGGCTGGGAATCAGAGGGTACTGGTTCGATCCCCCATCAGGGCACATGCCTGGGTTGCGGGCCAGATCCCCATGAGGGCCACGCGAGAGGCAACCATACATTGCTGTTTCTCTCCCTCTCTTTCTCCCTCCCTTCCCCTCTCTATAAAAATAAATAAAAATAAAATCTTAAAAAAAATAAAGAAAGAAGAAAACATTAAAAAATAAAATAAAATTACAAAAAAGAGAATACATTTTATTAAATAAATATATAATAATTTTTCAAAAGTCAGTATTATTTTACAAATTTTCAGCAAAAAGCTAAGAACCAATAGTATATAACCCATATTGATTGAGTCAAGCATTAAAATATAAATAAAAATACTATCTGAGACCTGTGTTTTTATGGTAGTCAGAATTTCTGACGATCAATGGAACTGCGGCAAATAACTAGGAAAGCTACATAAAATTTAAAATCACATGTTTGAGCTATGGGACAGCTGCTGAGTCAAGCCAGACTTGAGAGGAAACCATTGTAGAGAAGGGGAAGCAATAGAGTGCAGCTTCTAATGAACTCAGAATGCTTGGTTATTCTGGCTGCAGGACCAAAAACTGAAGATCTACTGAAAAGGCCCAGGCCAAAGGTCACTACTGAGGCTGGGGAGCCTAGGAAGCTTTTGGTATCCTCATGCGGATTGACGGAAACATTAATAGACGCTTGAGGAGTCTGGAACTTACTACATGGAGTTGTATTTGTGAAGGTCCTCCTAGGGGGGTTGATCTCCTGGTACTTCTGGCTTCCACAGACTGTTCAGTGGCTCCCACTGACCCAGTAAAAGGTGCCTGTCAGCACTGAGACGCAGATCCTGGCAGGCAGGAGCTGAGCTGAAAGGCTGGGCATAGGGATGGGCCCCTGAAAGCATCTGCTGTGATAGCTGCCAACATAAACTTACATGTGCCAGACATTGTGTTATTTAAACTTCTAAATCCGGTGTATTGATAACCTACATGTGAACACAAACTTCACATTATTTATAATAACCGATAGAACAAATTTATACCATCAATTTAGTAAAGAAGATCTAAATCAAGATGCCAAAATTACAAACCATCAGCAAAGTCACAATCAGTCTTATGGTATTAAAATTGAAATATTTCTAAGGTAAAGGACAACAAAGACAGAATGAAGGCAAACCTCATACTAGGAGAGGAGGCATGAGACAAAGTGATTATTGCCCATAGTATATAAATAAGTCCTACAATTAAACAGATCAATAATCCCACAGAAACGTGTGCAAAGACCATGAATAGGCACAGAATCTTCTATAGATTAATGTCAGCGGTAGGAATTGACTCAGGTCAAAACCCTCATGCAGTCCTTTGAGCAATGCAAATAGGTTTTATTCATTACACCCGTCCTTCATACAGTCTTACTCCGATATATGGCAAAGTCCATTTCATTGGGTCAAATGCATCTACATAGCACACAATATGACAACAGCGTAGAGATGATTCAGATACAAAGCCTGTCTTCAACAACAACCTGCAGTCTCTTCAGGCTTGTTCAGCAGGTCCATGTTTGTTCCTGAACCACATCCTGTCAAGTCACATAATTCTGGGAGAAACCCCAGTAAATCCTAAGGTAAAATACATGATTCACCCTGCAAGGAGTATTTTACATAAAAGAAGACACAAATTGTCAATGTTTGCACTCAAAGATGCTCAACTTTACCTGTAATCAGAGAATTGAAAATTAAAATGACATAATTTCACACCCATCAGGCCAGCAACTAAAAAAATGTCAATATGTCAATGATAATTATACAGGTCGTGATTATGGAGTTGTTAATTAAGCACTAGATAATGGTATGCTGTTCATTCAATAATGCAATAGATCATAAAAATCTCTGTGAATTAGAGATTGTTACATTTCCCTTTCATAGACAACAAAGCTGAGGCTCGGTTAGGTTAAAATGATAAAATTTTGTCAATTGTCCCATTGCAAATAGATGTCAGAGCCAAGATTAGAACTCTAGGGCATCTGCTGTTACCCATTGTTTATACTGCCAATATCAAATGTCAGTGTAGATGGAGGAAAGGAGCTATTTTAGATATTATAGAAGGCAATATAATGCATGTGAGCACCATGAGAAACATTTTAAGTATATTTAACAAACTTGAAAGTATCCATACCCAGAAACCCCAAATCAGAATATATTAATTTTTTTCTTTTCAACTAAATGTCTTTGGACTAAAAAATGGATACAAATCAGATACTTTAATTATGAAATACTATATAGCAGCTAAAAACAGTGACCATATTTATGTTTCGACAAGTAAAATCTTGCAAAAGTATCACATAAAAGTATACATGTAAATTTCAGAAGAACAGTTTGTCTAAATTTTTAAATTAAGCAAAATAATATATATTATTTATGGATATACAGTAAGAACAGCATGAATGAGAGGTATGTACTTTGGATTAATATTTATATTTTGGGAAGATAAGAAAAGAACTTGGACTGATAAAGTTTACAACCGCTGTTTGAATGTGGTATCACAGAATAGAGCAAATACTATTTGACTTAAGAAACATCCAAACCTGTAGAGAAAAATTTTTGAGTTTATTTGAATCATGCCAGAAGCAAGATTTCAAATATTCTGGAGAATCAGATTTTTGCAGTTTCTTTTACTTATTTGGAATTAAGGAGGGAAGTACGGAAGATTGCATGAATGTGGGAGAAAGCAGTGCACAGGATGGAGTGACAAGACTGTGTGCTCCCTTGAGGGCAGGCACTCTGCCTCCCCCTAGAGGCCTAAACCGGAGGATTTAGCCTTCAAAGGTGCGTTTGCCTGGATAGACAAGAACAATGAACAGAGCTTTCTTAAAGCACAGATCAGCTTTTTTAGAGGCCTAGGTCCTGACTGCCCACCACGGCCTGCCCAGTTAAGAATTTGTGGCCAGACCACACTGAGTTTGCTTCCGGAGGAGTTACCACAGAGCCCCTTCGTGTCCACATACTTTAAAATGCTGAATACGTGTTGGGTTTAGGTAGGAGGTCATGGCTTTTAGCACATTATTCTGTGTACTTCTCTGAATGTTTGAAATATTTTGTGTAAAAATGATGCTGGCAGATAGGAATATTGAAGTAAAAGCAATGCTGTCTTGGTAATAAATGAATGGAAACTGAATAGGATGCATGTGGTGCCGCAATGGCACTTGGGAACCACTGGGTTCAGGTAAGGGGTTGGTTTGGTGGGGGAAATCCCAAAGGGCGAGTGATAAGAGTATAGCATTGATACAGAAGGGGAGGGGGGAGAGCACAGAAATTGTGAAAGAAAAAATTTCAAGTAAAGAGAAAATGATTTACAATATATGTCAACATACAAAATGTCCAAACCTGTAGAAAACTTTTATAAGGGTTAATTGTCCTGGAGGCGTTTACAATTTATATCTGTCCTTGATGAGTCAAGTTCCAAATGACCTTCCCACGTTAAAAATAAGAAGGAGGTATTTAAAAGAAATATACTGCCATTTTTTAATATCTCAAAGAATTGGGTTGACACCTAAGGGACATTATATGTCGATTTATTTACCTAAACCTTTTTACATAGTTTCATTTTAGCTTAGGGGAGAGGGACCTTTATGTTCTGAGACAGTCTCTAATAGCTTCCTTTTCTTTATTTTCTTCATTTTGCCTGATTTTTTAACCAGCTTTTTCTAATTGTGCATGCAAAAGATTAATTTAAAGGTATCCAAGGATCATCATATCGGCCATCTTAGTGTTACTGTGAGCCTGACACCTCATATGGCTGGTCAGCCTGCGGCACACTTACCCACAGTAAGTGTGAGGTTTGCAATCTGAACAAACTCCTGGTGAAACCAACCTGTACCTGCACATCTCCAGGCAAACTTAATGCAGTGAGTATGCCTATAGCAGTGGCCCCCAACCTTTTTGGCACCAGGGACTGGTTTCGTGGAAGACAATTTTTCCTCAGACGGGGAGCGGGGAGACAGGAGGCAGAGCCCTGGTGGTAATGTGTACGGAGCTTGGCTTCCTCTCCTGCTGCTCACCTCCTGCTTTGCAGCCTGCTTCCTGACAGGCCACCGACCGTTAGTGGTCCACCAAGGCCCAGGGGTTGGGACCCCCTGCATTATAGGGCCACTTTATATCTTAGAGAAAATTTTTCCTAAGGGTATTCCTGGACAGGATCTGGCCCAGAGTGGGGTTGCCTTAGGCTGGCCTGTAATGTGTGGATTCTTGACTTCATCTAGAAAGATTTCACAACATAAGTCCAGGTGATTTTGGCAGTATGTTTATTAAAGCTGTGGACAGTAAGACAAAGAAAGTGCAACCGAATCAGGTCCGGCTGCCTGCTGCTTCTAGAGCCCATACTCGAGAGACAGGTTCTAGTAAAGGGAAAGTGGTTTATTCAGATGCCACTAACTGAAAGATGGGGGACTCGTGTCTCAAAGCCCATCTCCACATCCCAGTGGTTTTTATAAGGAGTAAGACAGGACACAGAACAAGGGCAGATCAAGGGCACGGGCTGAAAAGTTCTCTACATGCAGATCAGCATGGTCCATTCCAATAAGGCCAGTGATGGTCCAGGTGCATCATCCAGGTTTAGTCATCCTAGCTTTACATGGTCCTAGCTCCATGTTTGAAGGTGAGCAAATCTCCCAGAGCTTGGATGCCTGAAGATTGGAGTCTGTATCCTTTGAAGTTATTTACTAGTATTCTTATAAAAACATGCTGTTTATCTACAAACTACATATTAGTCATAGTCAGCACTCACAGACACAATGTCAGAAGAATGGTGAGGTGGGTTAGGACCCCCACTGTTAGAGAAGCGCTTAAGGCAGAAGAAGCAACAGGGGAAAGAGAGAAACGGGGACTTGAAGACAGGTTCAAGGGATAAGGCCAGGACAAGTTATCACTGCCCACTGCTCCCGTGATTGCGAGTCTTGTGGGGTCCCTTAGATTCAGAAGAAACAGCAGAGATACAAGGCATGGGCATGCTTTATTGAGACCATGTCATGGATCCTTAGTGTTGATATTTTTTATCTTTCATTGGCTAGCCAGAATCCTTGGGGAAGACTCAGGAGGGGGTCTGTGTTAATTGCTGAGCTGGTTGACTAAGTTTCCTCATTCCACTCGCCAGGGAATTTTTCTAGTTTCTTAACTAACCTACCTCAAACCTATTTCAGGGTGCCTTGTTCTCCCTATGGGTTCCACCAGCTTCTCCAGGATTGGTCCATGACCCCACTGGATGACTCCCTGTGCCCATTATCGGCACCTGTTTAGATTCAGGGATCTCAACAACTGTCCTCATTCCATTGGCTATTGGTTTGGGGGAATCAAATGTTATTTCTCTTTCAGAGTTAAGAAAGTTCTGTCTCTCTTTAAACCAGCAAAGCCTTTGTTCAGCCCTTCAGTAAGCAATCTGATTAAAAAGCCAAAGTTAAAATCAACAAATCATTTTTTTCCTTTTCCCTGGGTTATCTTGCCCATTATCCACCTTGAGGATTTTCAAAGAACAGCTCAAATAAAGTCGTGGTCTGCTACTTAAAGCAAGGAGACCTGGGCTTTTGAGAGAAAACTCATCCAAGGTCACCATATACAAAGTGGGATGTCGATGGAGCACAATGAGCTGATGCTGACGTACACCACCAAGCCCAGGCCCACAGGATGGTTCTGAGTGGGCTTCTTTGGAATCCCATCATACTATGACAAGTAAATGCCAATGTAAAAAATATTCAAACCTCTACAGAATTTATGTGAGTTTATTTGAGCCAAACTGTAAGCACATGCCAGGGAGCAAGATATGAAATGCTTTGGAGAATATAAGTTTTGCATCTTAAAAAAATCACTTGGAATCAAAGAAGGAACCTGAGAAAGATTAATGGAGGTGGGAGAAAGCAGGGCAGGGATTGGATTACAAGGCAGTTAACAAGACTAAATACTACTCTCTTGAGGGTGTTTATGCTTTATTTCAAAGTTGTGTTAAACTAGATGCAAAGAAACAATAGACAGGGCTTGCTTAAGGCAAAGATAAACCTTTTAGTTAAGAAGTTATGTCTTGAACATAACTACCCACCATAATCTGCCCAATTAGAACTTATACTCAAACTACCCTGTGAAGTTATTTTTCATAGAACCCCCTTTTTAAATCTACATATCAAATACAGGAAGGAGGTCCAATAAAACTCAAATTTAAAAATATCTATCAAATTTGTTGAATAAGAAATTCATTAACTAGCTTCAGTGACATGGTGGGCTGGAACCACTATTGTAATACGTTAATAAGTCCATAGAAAATAAAGAATTTGAGAGAGTATATGCAAAGTATCGGTGGTATAATAAATACATGTGGTTTTCGTTTCTAGTTCCTAGCATAGAGCTGTTAAAACCCTTGGAATTTCCTGATTGATAGCAGTGCAATTTGTTACGCATATGAAGTTCCTTTAGATCACAACTGAGTTTTTGCTAACAAGTTGACTTGGGATGCGTCCCCTCGCTGGCTTCAGAATGGTGCTGTTCTACAGAAATACCCAATACTTTGTGATTGGAGGGTGTGAATTATCAGCCCACCCTTGAGGCACAAGGCTGGGGACTGAGTTATAAAAACTCTTGAACGACTTACCCTGGCTGGTGTGGCTCAGTTGACTTAGCATCAACCTTCTAGTTGAAAGTTTGCTGGTTTGATTTCCTGTCAGGGCTCTTGCCTGGCTTGTGGGTCATGTCCCCAGACATGCAAGAGACAACCAACTGATGTTTCTCTCACACATCAATATTTCTCTCCTTCTCTTTCTCCCTTCATTCCTCTTTCTCTAAAAATAAATTTAAAAAACCTCTTGAACAACAATGTTTGGGGCGTTTCTGGATTGGTGTCACATCCTGACTCTATAGGGACAGAAGCTCTTATCCTCAAGAATTTTCCAGACCTGGCCTTAATGTATCTCTTCATCTGGCTGTTCACTTGTATTCTTTACAATAAACTAGTAAATGTCAGTAAAGCGACTCCCTGTGTTCTATAAGCCATTCTAATAAATTATCAAGCCTGAGGACAGGGTCATGGGAACCCCCACCTTATCACTCATAATTATGAGTGAACTGAGAGTTATGACTGGTGTTTAAAGCTGAGGCAGTCTTGTGAGACTGAGCCCTTAATCTGTGGGGTCTGTCCTAACTTCAAATAGTTAGTATCATAAACTAATTAAATTATTGGACGTGCACCTGAGAATCGGCTGGTGTCAGAAAGCTCACCACGGTATCCCCTTCATGAAGTGGCTTGAGATCAAGTGAAGGGAGACCTCTTAGTAGCTGAAAAATACAGAAAAGTTTTAAAATTAATTAATTTATTTATAGAGGGTGTTTGAAAATATAGGTTAAGGAGTACTTAGGAGGAAGAAGACGAAGTTAATTAGGAGATAACTGATGAAGCTGGATCACTCAGGATTGGGAAGTAAAGAGAAAGTCAATCAAGGGTAGATTGGGAAGACAAAACCCTGAACACTGAGGGGGAACAGGAGGAAAGTGATTGTTGTTAGCATTTTTGTTATTTTAAGAAGAGAGAACAAAGTTGCCTCAGTACATCTCTGATTGCTTAAATTTTCTCTGAAAAGGAGGAAGTGAAATTTTCCGTGGAGAAAGGAAAATTCTCAGCTGATTAAGAGAAATGAAGCTTATGCAGACATTTAAGATTTGAGACAGATGATGACTAAAGAAAATGATTGAATAAAATCCCTTTTTTCACATCTTTCTCTAGTTAATATAGCTGAAAGTAAGATATCTGAAAGAAAAGCAAAAATTTATTTTACCATAGTTGCTCTAAGGACAAAGCTCATGTGTTCATCAACATCACAGAAAGTCAAAAGGGGAAATGGCGGTTGGTATGGGTATGATGGGAAAATATCTTACTGACATTAGCCAATAGCTCTATTTTGCTCCAATAGAGATTTTAAATGTCTATTTCTACTACAGCAAAGTTTCTACTAAATTGCAGTGTATTTTAATTTGATTTTGAATTTAATTATGTTGAAATTGCTTTTATTTTAATTGATTTTTATACATTACATAAAATGATGTATAGATTCTAATCAACATTACATAAGTATATCAAAGACTACAATAATATTCAGTCTTTACAATGTGGACAGTAATACATATCTTTAGAGAAAAAGCACCAATATGTATTTTTAAATAAATTGATGTATCTTTAATATATAAAAACGCATAAGAATGTACAAGTTTTGGGAGATACACTGCTTTGAAAGGTATGCAATCTATATACAATGTATTTTTACATAATGTAAATTAATTTGCAACTTTAACTCCCAGAAAAAATCCTTCTGAAATTACATATTAAAATTCTGTGTAAGCATTGTTTGCATAATTATATCCATAGTTTGAACTGACTTATGCTTTAAAAAGATTCTATAAAATTTAATTACTTATAAAAATAAGTATCTGCCATACATTTTTTATCGTACCCTTAACATAGTAATTCAGTTTGTTTTTCCACTTACACAGAGTATAAATTATTTTAGTATTTCATAGTTAAATAGCAGTTTAAATTTTGTCTCTTTTTTCTTTAATCATTGCACTATTTTATCTTTGCAGTTTGATTTTACTATGTATTCATCTTCACTCTGAAAGAAGATGACCTTCAAAGAGATGGAAAATTTAAATTAAGAATGTTTTAATTTTCATTAGCTTTTAATTAGAGCACTATAAATATTATTTTTCAAACTTGGTTTTTCATATAAACTATTGTAGAGGACTTCTTACTCAACACATGATTTTATGCTTCATTATTAGTTTAAATTAATAAGAAAATACCAGAAAATAGATTATTTCAAAAAAGTGCATCTTTATAAGATGTTGCAAATAATAACATTATTAACATTTACACCATTAGTAAATCTTTTAAGTAAATTAAATCTTTTTTCCACCAAAGAGAGATTGAAATAGGGTTACTCATTTTTAATCTACAGGAGTTTCAAATTAATCAGCTTAAAATTGACATTTAATTATAAGAATGCAGAATTACATAGTGGTTAACATGCATATTAAATCCAAATGCCCGAGGAATAAAGCCATAGTGTGGCACACGGACGTGACGGTCACTGTGGAGGCGGGCGCAGATGTATTGGCCAGTGTTCTAGGCGTGTATGCGCATGCATGAGCGTGTGCGTGTTTCAATTATCCAATGTTCCTTACGGTGACAAGATTACCTTACCCTTGGTAAACTTGGAAAACTTACTCATAAAAACCGAATACTGTCAAATGAAATAATTCTGGAAGGAATGTCTTTTTTCATAAAAATACCCTATAAATTTGAACAAAAAGCAGGTACTTGAACCCTAATCAAGACCTGTTAAGTCAGCAACTCCAGGAAAACCAGGCATGTTTAGAATTTTCTACAGTTAAAAAAAGTCAGGATAATTGTACACATGCAACAGACTCTCCATTTATGTCTCAAATCATAATAAATGGTATAAAGAATATAAAATTAAGTCAATCTCTAATCATGCTGGAGAAACAAACAAAAAAATTATAGTGGATCAAAATTACAACCAGTCCTTAAAAGAAAGAATGCAAAGTGGATGAGATGAAAAAAGAAAACTGAATATGAAAATAGAATTCACAAACCTAATACTACTATAATTCAGCATTGATTAAAATTTAAATAAATTATAGGTGATGATGATGATTGAGAAAATGTCCACAGAGAAGAATCTTGCCACGTCAGGCACCTTGGAACTGCTAAGCAAGTCATCAGAGAGAGGGTGGTGAGTGTAAGGCAGCGCTGCTCTTGCAGATGTTTTGCGCTTTGATGTCCTATAATCCCTGGAAACCAAAAGGCCAAACATAGAAGGAAAAGGTTTTATTAAACAGTAAATTTTATACAGGAATTTCTGCAGTAAAAAATTAAAAAAAATCTTTCTTAGATATTCACTGGTACTTCCTGAGCTATTCAACAAACTTCTTACTGGAAGAATCATTCTATGTGAAGGCAAAGCTGCTAGAATCATGAAGTACATAAAACCATATAGAAAAAAATCTGCATTTTATTTGCTTGCTTAATTTGTAATCGGTGTGTTTCATTGAGATTCATTTTATATTCATTGTCTAGATTTTCTTATGTAGGTAACTCAAGACCCTCAGGTATGTTTTCACCCCATGACATCTAGGTAACAAAGATAAAAACATGGCTAAAGTAGATTCAGAATCTAGCACCATAAAAAGCCTCGTTTACTTGACACCAATGATCAGTGTTGCACAAGGGACTACTGATTTGAAATTGACCAGAGATAATGCCACACATAAAAGGTAGCCAGTAGGCAACAGGACTGCTAGCTGCGTTCCCACAGCATGGACAGGTAGATGTTTACACTTTTTCCATGGACTGGGCTACCTATGACCTAGACATCTCCTTCTCTGGGATAATACTTGTGGTAAACTGGGCAAAGAGAGAAGAGGCTGCCCTGAGTGGATGGCAAAGCATGGGCGGTAGGGGTGGCCTTCATCTGTACCTAAGGATTGGCCAGTGTTCTGTCTTGGCAGTAGTCTAGCCTCCTGCAATCTTCCTGAAAGCAGCTCGTATGGATGCCACAGTAAAATGCCCAATCCCATCCTGCAGGGAGACTTACTACAGTCTAACAGGGATTATAAAACAAAAATTCAAGAACACAGCTAAGAACTAGCTAATTGAGTATAAACCAATGCTACAATAGAAAAAAAAAACAAAAAATGAAATACATATATCCTTTGTCAACTTTGACCTCAGGAGAATATAAATCTGAAGGAGGAGTCAGCCCTTGGGAACACAAAGAAGAGAGCACTAAAACACGGGGCTACTAGAACTGAACAGCTGTTTCCAGGTACCCTGACGTGTGGTTAGGAAGTAAGTATGGTCCCTAAGTAGGCAGGTGGACCTCTCTTTCTGTGTGGAGACGTGGCTCAAGGAGAGGTTTAGTGGGGACCTTGAGACTGTGGGGGGGTACTGCTGTAGCTCTTGCTCAGGTCCAACGTTTTTACTATTTCAGATCACCACTCAAGTGTGAGGAAAGTTCCTCAGATTCGGAAGCCCCATTAAGTATCAAAGAGGATAATTAAAATAAATCTAAACATGAATTTATCTTAAAAAAAATCACATAGCAATAACAAAAAGAAAATAATACAAACTTCCAGAGGAAAAGTAAATTTCATTACCTCCTAAGAAATAAGAAAATCCCATCAGTCAAACAAACCATGAGCAATTCCAACCAAAAGCCTCTATTTTTTTAAGGTTTTATTTATTTCTTTTTAGCAAGGGAGGAAGAGAGGGAGAAAGAGAGGGAGAGAAACATCAGTATGTGGTTGCCTCTCACGTGGCTCTCACTGGCAACCCAGGCATGTGCCCTGACTGGGAATCAAACTGGCAACCCTTTGGTTTGAAGGTCAGCACTTAATCCACTGAACCACGCCAGCCAGGACCAAAAGCCTCTATTTTTGTGGCACCCAGGAGATTTCCTCAGTAAGAACAAGTTTTCAGAATTCAGAAGTAAATTTAGAAATAAAATGCAATGTCTATTATTTCTGCCTCTATTCCAGACTGTATTTAGCAAGTATTATAAAAAATAAAAAATAAACAAATAAAAAATATAAAGCTAAGAAAAAAGAAACAGGGATGTCAGCATTGTCAGGTGATATGTCTTCTATGTCTTCATGTAGAAAAGACCAAGAAATGTGCAAATTATTAGAATTAATGAAAGGACCAATAAGGCTAAATAAGGAAGCAATAGATAGTATACAAACTACTGGATACATAATAAACAACTGTATACCAACCAATATACTTAAATACCTGGCTGAAATACTGAAATAGATGATACTTTAGAAATACATACAGACATATATATATATATATATATATATATATATATATATATATATACACACACACACACATATGTGTGTGTGTGTGTGTAGACACACATATATATATTCTGAAGCAGTGCAAAATAAAGAAATTGGATTGATCACTGTTTTAAATCAATTGAAATTATAGTAAAATATTTTCTTTCAAGAACTACATCTCTAAATCCAGATGGTTCTATAGATAAGCTCTATCAAATTTCACTTGAAAATTAATTTTTGCCAGATTAAGACACGTGTTGGAAAAAGATATATGTAAAAAATTATTCAGCTTTTGAAAATGTGATAGTTTTTGTGCAAAATTTGCATTCATGGATTAAAAGAGAGAGAGAAAGGTAAGGAATTCCTGGGATATTTTCTGCTTGAATATAAATACTATTCAATAGGCATCTATTGTCAACCTTACCTTTTCCTCCAAGTAATCTTATTTTCTTCAAATATTGTGGAGTCGCACATCTATATGCTATGCTACAAAGTAATCATGAGTCTAAGCCTCCTTTTCTGAAATTGTCCTGTATATCAAATTACCTATGTGAGTTTCTTCTAGATTTTTCCCCCAGGCTTTTCAAACAAATTTTTTCTATCATCAAGTTCTAATTATTTTCTAAAAATCTGTTTCTTCTGATCTTCATCTCAGGAAATTAATAGCACCGTCAGAGCTCAAGCGAGAAACCCAGAATCACCTTCATCCCCCATCTCCACCTCGTCCTGCACAGCCGTCATCTGTCCTATCAGTTCCATTACAAGTGCACTGCGGGCTTCATCCACCTCTGCGCTCTAGTTTGAAGCACTAAAATAGGCTTCTGACTTGTTTGCCAACTCTCTCTACTGCCACATCCTATTTCATTCTCCATGTAACAGCCAGGATGATTTTTTTTTTTTTTTTTCAGCAGAAATCTTATCACATCACTCACTCCCGGCTTCAAAACCTTCAATAACTTCCCATAGACTTAAAATAATATGCAAAATCTTTTGCATGACCTTCAAAACTTGGAATATACCTCCTTCTTCCTTGCTCATTACTCTTCAGCACACAGAAACTCTTCCTTCATTTTGAAAGTGTCACACTATTTCATATTTAGGGCCTTTGCATGTTAAGAGTATGAGAAGAACTTCTCTTCACCTTTCTGATATCAAGATAAATGATACTTCTCTGAGCTCACCTCTAACCACTGAAACAAAAGATTGCCAAATTATTTTCCGATATAGCAGTATGTTGTTGGTTTTTTTTAAATAACATTCAGAGGTTGAAGTTATAAATTTGTTTGTGATTTTATTTGTTAAAAGTCATTCTCTCCCATGAGGTTTTCATCTACACCATTGAATCTTAGGTCAATAAATATTTTTGTAGTAATAGACAAATGATATAAATTGATTTGTGTTAAAAAACAGCAGTATACTCTCAATATTTTAGAAGTCTATACATTAAATACTAAGTAAAATAAGGGAAGATCAAATTAAAAACAAAACAAATTAAAAAAAAACCTTAGCAGTGTAACCATACATGACAAAACTTGTTTCCTAAAACAATGTTAATTTAATTTGTAAATTTTCATTTTGTTTTTTCCTTTAGTTTTAAAAGTTAAATAAACTAACATCTATTAATTTTTGCTTTTGCTGAATTTGAAAGTGCTAAATGAATCATTTAACCTATGAAAGAACTTTATCACAGCCATCACATATAAGTCCCTGTAGATAGCATAAAATATTTAAGCATTCAAATTAAATTAGATATTTAAAAGTCATCAAAATTTAATTTTCATTTGACAGTGCTCAAGTACATTATTTGAAATATGAAAATTAAGCTTTAACAAAATGAAGATTAGTCAGGAGCCCTCATGTGAGAAATAGATATGAGCTGCTTTAGATGTTTAATTACAATATTTTAAAGGCCATTTTAAGTCACTGTTCTATAAAAATAAGTTATTCGGCACTTTAGAATATTTTAAATTAAAAAATAAAAAGTACTTGAAAAAATTAAGTTCTTAAAATAACTCCTTGAAAGTGTGCGTCTTTTTTAAATATACACATATATATTTATACTTTTATTTATATTTATAATTTATGGTTGTACTAGTTTCTTTTCAGCTTTCCCCCTTAAATATGTTTCAAAAATACCCAGAATCTTTCAAGTCCTGATACAATTCAGCAGAAATTCAATTCAATGTAGCTAAAGCTACAATGTTTTCTTGTGCTAAAGATAAGTCTAGTTATCAAAGTGGCGAAGTCTGTTTGTTATCAGCTGGCGGGGAGTTGGGAAGACCAGAGCCCAGCACCAGAAGTGCTCAGGATTAAAAAGCTGGAATCATTCCTGGAAACAAATAAAGCTCTCTGGTCTACACAGAAAGAATATATATCTCCTACTACTGATGTATAAACCTAATGATTGCAAAGTGCAAGAAATTACATATATTGATATCAATAAAGATTATACAGAAAGAGAGATGGGCTACAAATTTCATATGTATGTACATATGTATTTAGTTTACTATATAAATATTTGCGTACATTTGTGCATTTGTGTATATGTGTATATCTGATTTACATATCTGATGTGTATATCTGTGTATGAATGTGTTCATGCATACCAAATACTTGAAATAAATGGAAAGCACTAAAATGGTATGTTTCCACATGAAAAAGCTACCTAACTATTTATTTGAAACACATTGATCCAGCCGTTTTACTTGTTTGTCACAGAGACAAGACAGAGACACTTCCTAGGAGTGGTACTTCAGTCTCTGTCACCTGAGTGACGAAGTTCAGTTAATTTAATTTGTTTTTGCTTTACTTTATTTATTTTTACTCTTAAAAAAACATCCTTATTCTGATCCAGAAGTGTTCTGAGGTTTGAGTCAGTGGCTCTGACTAGGTGCATTCTTTAGGGGTTTAGGGATTAGTTCAAGCAGTCTCCAAGGCTGGTTTAGTGCTTTGAGTTTGATGCTCTAAGGAAGCCACTGAATTACTAGGTTAAATGATTCTTTTGTGCCAGCATTAGGGCATTTCAGGAGAACATCTTTGTCTATATAGTTGCTGGATTTTTTGGATATCATCAACATTAAGATGGAAGGTTCTAGAGTTTTGATACATATGTCTGGTGTACATTATGGAGATCTGATTAATGGCCTACCACAGGCCCAGAGAACAAATGACTTAGCTCATCAATGGCAACCAAGAACAGATTAAACACATTGTATGAAGTTGACCAATGTTCTCCCTTGTTAAAGTGGATACTTCTGAGAGTTTCAGAATTTGGTAAAAAGGCACATGCCATGATATGGCCTGGCCCACCAAAGGGCAAACCATCTCCATGGTCCAACTCCCAGAAAGAAAGCTTGATATCTGCATCTTGACTCTTCCCTTGCTGGGAGGTCAAGGGGGTCACATTGCTCCAGACAGAAATCATGTTATATATGATGTCATTCACTGCAGACAAATTCATATCTTTTGGGTAATTGATAGCCAGTGTCAACACCACAGGGTCGAGCCTCATTTCAGGGTCTGGGATGGATGGTTCTTTGCCTCTCCAGTCTTCCTTTTGTAAACCTTTTGTTCTCTGTCAAATAACCACTATTTCTGATTCTCTTGTCACTGGAGAGATAATATTAAACACAGGTGATAAAATAAAATTAACCTAGATAACCTGTTAAAATTTTTCTAAAAATAAAACATCCAAGTTTCGGGACAGAGAGGCCCAAGATAAAGGTCATGAAGATATTCGATGAGAATTGCTCAGATAGATGGCCCCTGGTCTTTCGAATTGATTGAGGTGCTCTTAGGGCAGAATCTATGACTACTCAAGCATAGAAATTGCCTCATTCTGTCACTGGAAAGGGACCAGGCCCAGAGCGGGTCTGCTTGGGCCAGTTGGTAGTGCGTGGGTTCCTGACTTCAGCAGGAAAGATTTTACAATGTGAGTCCAGGCGATTTTGAGAGCATGTTTTATAAAGCTGGGGACAGTTAAACAAAGGAAGGGCTTAGGGTAGAAGAATCAACAAGTGAGAGCCTAGGCAGTACTCTGCTTTGGCTCCCTAGAAATGTTACAGGAAAGAAGTGAGCCTAGGTGGGGCTGTTGTTAGTTTACTGAGAAGTGAAGGTCACTGTGATGGAAATGAAACAAGATGGGGCTGCTTTTAGCTCACTGGAGTGTGTAAGAGAGAAGGAGTAACAGGAGAGACCCTAGGCGGTGCTCAGTTTTGGCTCCCTAGAAACATTATAGGAAATAAATGAGCCTAGGTGAGGCTGCTGTTAGCTCACTGGGAAGTCAGAGAAAAAGGAGGCCTTGGAGAGAGGTTTAGAGGATTAAGCCTGGGAAGAGCTGCTGCTGCCGCCTGCTGCTCCCCTGGTTGCTAGTCACATTGGGACCTATGGAGGTTAGGAGAAAAAATAAAGATGTATGCCTGAGAGGGAAGAAATGCATGGGTATACTCTACAGAGAGCCCACCAAGCTCAGCTAATTTTAAAATAAGATCTCCAAAATTCTCTGGATGACTATTTTTTTTAAATTAGTGTTTGCATCAAGTCATAGCTGAAGGCATTTATTATGAAATTTTGTGGTTGATCTCAATCTCCAAGTAATCTTGGCTCATCTCTTGCTAGAGGAACAAGCTACATTTTTCATTATCCCCCTTATACATGGAGTTTGGCATCTTCAGACAAAATCTGTCACACTCGGGGTGGTGTTCCTACAAATGAATTTGATATTTTCAAATAACAATAATCTTCTAAAAATAGTAAATAATAAAAATACTCTAAAAATAATAAAATAATAAAATCTTCTAAAATATAGACATTTAATTTAAAATTCAAAATAAATAAGTATGATGCAGGCATACCTTATACTTCACAGACATTGCTTTTTTTTTTTTTTTTTTTTACAAATTGAAGGTTTGCAGCAACTCTTTGTTGGTGCTATTTTTCTAACAGACTCTATGATGATCAACACTTGTTTAGCAGTGAAGTATTTTTTAATTAAGGTGTGTACAGTTTTAGGCATTATGCTATGACACAAAATAGACTACAGTATAATGTAAACACAACTTTTATATACACTGGGAGACCAAAAAGAATTGTATGACTAACTTTATGGCGATATTTGGTTTATTTGGTCTGAGATAAATTTCATTAGTGATGCTTGACAAGTGATAATTTTCTAATTCCATCACTCCTTCTCCATTTATTACAGTTGGAGTAATTATCTATATTAACTCAATCCTCACAGCCAGACAATGAGTATCCCCATCTTATTCATAAAAATTATATAATATCCCATATTTATTTATTTAGTAAGATAAACAACAACTGATATTTGAACTTAAATATTTGGCCTCAAGGGTTGATGCTTTTAAGTTCATGTCCCTTTTTCCATTTCCATACATTTCAGGATAGAGCTTTGTAACCAGTCATCCCAGATCAGCTTACGATGGGCAAAGCCATTACACTTATAAACTATTAATTCACTCTTTTCTCAAAGTAGAGAAACTTAACAGAATTAGTGGTTTCCAAACTGACCACAGAACTTAGGTAAGGCCAAGAAGCGTGGATGGTCGAGGGGCTTAGGTCTGTCCCTGTCTGGTTCTACTAGCGGAGTTGCTCGGTGTGCATCTGGTGCCCACGGCTGTTTCCATTTGGACAGTGTGCTCCTCTGCGAAGGGAAAACAGGATTTCAAAGCCACTGTGTCATGCTGTCATCTTCTACAAATGTAGACATTTCCTTTAAGAGTTTAAAATAAATAAATATGCTATAGGCATACCTTGTTTTATTGCACTTCTTCAAATTTTAAAATAAATTACATGGTTTTGTAGAAACTTTTTACTAAATAAATGTTTTCAGTATGTGTCAAGTTTGTTATTATTCTTTGGAAGCTCCTTTTCATTCAAATCCAAATATACTTAGTAATATACTAACTTATTTTTTATTGATTAATTATTCCATACAAGTTAAAAAGCACAGGGCATTTACTAAGTTTCTTCTGTGCATAAGGCTTTGCCCCAGATATTGCAGAGTCTGACAGCAGCTAGGAATAAGATATGCCCAAAAATAAGTGTGAGAAAAACAGACAGTGTTTGTAGGAATCCTTTCAGAAAAGGGAGGGACTCTGTCACTCAGCTCATTGCCATGTGTAACGTGGGCTCAAAATTGTCAGATGTTCTAATTGTTTTTCAAGAAAAACTAAAAATACAGATACTTTATATAAATTATTCCAATTTTTAAGTATTTTCAACCCACTTAACACCCTTTTTAAATACGGCGTAGGCCTAAGCAATCGCATCTGTAGATCTCTGTTTCGTCTGAGACTGGCAGTTTGAAACTTCTGAATTAGGAACCATCCCCTCCCCCGCAAACCTGGCTCCAAGGCCTGTACTAAGTATATGTATATTTTAAAAAATAAAATTGTTCAGATAAACAGGAATGTAGCTCTTTCACACTGGATAATTTTTAACTTCTCTTTTTAAACAATTTCACATTTTCCAATCATCAGCAATAAATATGAATGTAGTTTAAAATAAAAAAAATAACAATACCAAATAAAAAGAAAAATAAACTCCCCATTTGCTATGGTCTAAATGTTTGTGTCCTCCCAAAATTCATGTTAAAATCCTGAACCCCAGTAAAGGTGATGGTATAGTCTGTGGGAGGTACCTAAGTTATGACTGTGGTGTTATGAATGGGTTACTACCTTATTAAGGATGGTCCGGAGAGACCCCCAGTCCCATCTCTCACGTGAGGACACAGTGACAAGGTGGCAGCAGCGAAGCAGGAAGAGGACCCTTATAAAAAGGCAACAATGCTGCTGCCTTGATCTTAGACTATGAAATATAAATAAATCGGTGTTATTTATAGGACACTCAGTCTTTAGGAGTTTGTTTTAACAGCTTGATTCAACTCAGATACCATTCTTTGGTGAGAAGTTACAATTCTTGTCAGAACTTGACTAGGAAGACATTAGCTTCAAAAGAAAACAATAAAATAAAATGTATCTATACTGCTACCAATCTCTCTTAAAATGGAAAGGGCAACAGGATTTAACTGTAAAAAGGAGTTTCATATGAACTTGTTGAAACTTAGCAAGAGCCCTCTTGCATCTGATTTTTATTTAGTGCTTTAACTAAGACTGAGAACTTAAAATCTTGCTCAACTACCTGCTGAATAAAACACACACACAAAAAATAACAATGTCTCCCTCAGAGGATTGTTTTAATTATTAGATGGAATGCTATCTGCAAAGAACTTAGAATAGTACCTGGCAAATGGTTAGTATTTAGTAATGATTAAAGTGTTATATTATTAATAAAAATGACTCTTTCAGAGAAGTAATTACAAATATCTCTTTGGGGGGAAAACACATGGCTTGGCTAAACCTTGACAGTCTAATACATCTGTGGGGACAAAACAGATGGCCGTCACATTTGTTCACCGACCCTGCTAGGTTTTTCTCCTTAAAAATAACTTTGCCGAGAACAGTATGGCTGGTTATTTCTTTCTTGAGCCACTAAGCAGCCTCCTCAAAATAGTCCCTTTTATTTAACTAAGCATATGCTTTTTTATATAATACTTCTTTCTCTTAAAACCATATCATTTATTTTCCTTGAATATTATTCAATGCCAGCGATCTCTCCAATTTTCTCTACTTTTAAAACATTTTAATTTTTTCTAATGATGCTATCTGTCAATTAAAACTTAAGTTAATCAGTATTTTCATAACGTGTAAGCCAATAAAAGCCCTGAGTCACTGATAAAGATTTAAGAGCTTCAAGTTTTAAAAAATTATATTAAATAGTTAAGATGAGCCTATTGTCATAGAGAAAATGAAATTAGACTAAACTATCTCTAAGATCTCTACCCATTAGAAAATGTGATAAATGTATGACTTTAAAATATATTCTCAGAACAGAACTCAGAGATTTAACATGGCATGAGAATAAAGAACACAGGAATGCAGTCTAATAATTACTGATATCTAATAAATTATATAAGTGTCTAACCACTATGTTGTATATCTGAAACTAATACAAAATAATATTAGATGTCAACTATAATTTAAAAATAAATGAAAATAAATAATTAAATAATTGATTGATTAAAAATTACTCTTATTTTCTAATCCTAAACCATTATTTAGTCACCCTGCTTATAAGCCAAAAGTTTAGAGATTCAAAGTCACTGAATATGAACCTTTTTTAGATATTAAGTGATTATGATTATGGCCCAACTTCTTTTGTATCAAGTACAGTAATTAAAACATGTTTAAGTCGTCACTAATATTGATAAGACACCTATGGAAAATGAGATCACTGTCATACTAGACTTCAAGGCATATAAAACCCATGCTAGTGTTACCAAAGCATTTTGTTCTACCTCCACTGAAATTTGAGGTATAATTTATAACTTACATCATTGCTAAATACGAGGTAGTATGCCAAAATAAATTGCATAGCATTGTTCTTCACTTTTCGTAAAAAAGGAAAACGCCATGTTACCTATGTTTGCAAACTAATTTTTAGGAAAAGATGAAAAGTATAGCATTCTTTAAAAATGTGTACCTTGACATCACATATTGAAATACTACTTTGTCTTTTCCTTGCTGTCTTTATTTTTGATGATGTTACAGATACAGCATTTTCAGGACTGGAATAACAAAGGAGTAGCTCTGTCTCTATGCCAGAACCTCAGCTCCCTCACCATTTTAATTATACATTGACAATTTATTTTATGTTCTTAAGTTTCAGAAAAACCCATCATATTGAAAATGTATTTATTCATCAAATGAGCTCTCACACTGACTCTAAGCATTAGATTATAATTTTTGACACCACACATTAGAAAATATTTCTACATTCTGAGAGACATATCATTAAACAAATTAAAACCTCAAATAAAATTTTAAGACATAGAGACTTAATGCTTTTGTCTCTTTTGCTTGTAGTTATTCAATATATTTTAATAATGTGTAATATTTATGAACATTAAGTAGATTTGTCTATACGTTTTTACCAAAATCATTAAAAGCTACACAAGATAGTAAAGGCTTTTACATTTCAGAGATTATTTTATTTCATACAGAAATACATCAAAATAGATGTTTCTTCATATTGTTACATGACTGAAGTAGGGCTCTTTCATCATTTTATTTTAGCTCACTAAATCATCTATTTAACATATTTAATAGTTAATATTTTATATAAAGTGTTGCACTAGAATATAGATATAAGAATAGTTTGCATAGATTTTGTTATATTCAACTACATAAACAATCTCAGAGAAATATTTTTAATTGAAAATATCTAGTATCATAAGAAGAATATTTTATAAAGTACTTGAGACATGAAAATATGCAAAAGACATGAAAATAAGCAAAGTACTTCTTTTTTAGCTTTATGCTAATCACAGGTACTGATGAAATATACCAAATTATAAAGCATTCACAACACATCAGAGCAATTTTTTGAATTCACTGAAAAGTAAAGCATATGTGGCCTCATCTCCACCACAACACATGGATATGATGAATATTTTACAAATTAAATACATAAATAAAATGTTGGTAGTTGAATTATCTAATGAAGCATTGTCCATATTAATATAATTAAATTTATCCTTAATTTTATTAAATTAAAGATCTTCCTTTTAACAAAATTAAGAACCAAGAAGCTATTCTCTGAATTTTAAACATTTTCATTAAAGCAAAAAACACTTGCTACTGATATATGGTAAATTTAAGCCTGATTGGGAGTGAGAATAGCTCTGTTCTCCTGTGGATTTCTTTTTCCCTTGTTTCTCTTCAATGCTCATATACATAAACTTGAAATTTATAAGGCAAGCCTAGAACTTCTTCATACAGTAACTCAAGGAGAATATATGTCATTTATAAGATAAATGTTGTGTTTAAATTGTGAGACACTAAGCCGTTATAAATTGTTGCAGAATTCACATTAGGAATGCAGGAGATAAGTGTTATAGAGAGTTTATCCTTTCATTTAACGAATAAAATAATATTTTTTTGCTCCAATGACATTAGAAATAGAAACAGAGACCAACATAAAAATAAGGAATCTCATAATGACTAAAAATGTTTGCAGATATAGTATAAAAAGTGTTGAGAAAAATGATATTTTCTGTTCTTAAAAGACAGACATAAAGAGTTATTTAATGAAACTTTTCAAAAATGCTCCTTGGAACACAAATAAATAATTAAAATAGTTTTGGTAGGAGTGCACTCTATGAGAATCAGAAGCATATGGATTGGAGAAAACTTCTTGAGGCCAAACTCATTAAAGATTTTGCTAATGCAAAACATTCGAAAAACAGCAAACAAGCTCGCTAAATCTAAAACAACTCTGATTTTCACCATATTTAATTACTGCACAAAACGAGTCCTCATTTACTTCTTTACAACACCACTTTTTTCTTTAGAAAACCATACAAAATATTCACTAATCCATTCCAGAAACATTTATTGAGTATTTTTTGCCTTGAGTGTTTTAGACATTGGATATAAAACAGTCAATTAGATGAAATACCTGCCTCAAAAAGCTGCATTCTAGTAAAAAAAGAAATACAGTGCCAATATAACATAATTTATTTATTTTTTTAAAATATCTCTCTTTTTAAAAAGATTTTACTTATTTATTTTAGACAGAGAGGGAGGGAGAGAGGGAGAGAAACATCAAAGTGTGGTTGCCTTTCAAGTGCCCCCTACTGGGGACCAGACCTGGCCAGCAACCCAGGCATGTGCCCTGACTGAGAATGAAACCAGTGACATTTTGGTTCACAAGCCAGCTCTCAATCTACTTAGCCACACCATCCAGGGCATTTTAATTTAATATCAGTGTATGAATTGTTCAGATAGTTTACCTCAAGATTCCTATGGTCTTCTATAACACAAAAAATTAGCAGGAGTATAAGCAATTCTATTGATTCTATCAAAATGTAAGTTACACTTTTCAATTTAATTATTGTTTTTTGACATCCTTAAGTAACTGAATACATTTCTGCATTTATTTTTTAATCTGGTATTTCTTGCTATTAAATTCTTGCACCTGAAAGAGGAAGTTCTTGAACTATTAAAACTGTCTCAAGAAGAAACACTCCAAGACATGTCATAATTAAGTCACCCAAAATTAAAAATAAGGAGAGAATCTTAAAAGCAGCAGGAGGAAAAGAGAGAATTACCTACAAAGGAGTTCCCATAAGACTATCAGTTGATTTCTCAAAAGAAACCTCACAGGCAAGAAGGGGCCGGAAAGAAGTATGCAAAGTCATGAAGGGCAAGAACCTACATCCAAGGTTCCTCTATCCAGCAAAGCTTTCATTTAGAATGGAAGGGCAGGTAAAGTCTTTCTCAGATGAGGTCAAGTAGGAGAAGATCAAAAACTATGAACAGTAAAATGACAATAAAATTGCAACTATCAATAACCGAACCTAAAAAACAAAAACAAAAACTAAGCAAACAACTTAGAACAAGAACAGAACCACAGAAATGGAGATCACATGGAGGGCTATCAGTGGGGAGAGGGAGAGGTAGAATGGGGGGAAAAGGTACAGGGGATAAGAGCATCATTTGTAAGCACAAAATAGAAGGAGAGATTAAGAATTGTATAGGAAATGGAGAAGTCAAAGACCTTAGATGTACAACCCATGGACATGAACTAAGGTTGGGGGAACAGGGTGGAGGAGGTTAAAGGGGGAAAAATGGGACAACTATAATAGCATAATTAATAAAATACACTTAAAAATACTTTGTCAGCATTGCTGCTTCAGGCAAAGTTTGAGGTAACTAAGATGACTGAGCTGAATGAGTGTCGGGAAAGAGAGCGAAAGGGTAGGAATGAGAAAAGAGGCCAAGCAGTGTTTCTGCTCCTTTTAGCATGTGCAGATCTTATATTGTTTGATTTGTAATACATTCTCATGCTCAGGATAAGCATGAAATTTCATTTCTAAGGCAAATCTACACACTTTCAGAATTAGTACTCTTGAATTTCCTTGTGGAAATACATTTTAAAAGGATTGAAAATATATTAACATCCTGATCATTGTTTACAATGTGATTTTTAAGATTGATAATTAAAATAGGCATCAAACAAAATCCAAATCAACACAGTTCTTTGAGACTTTATGTTACTACATTATGCCAGGTGCTATAAAAAAACAAAAGAATCATAAGTAATATAGTTTTCCTTCCTCCCAGAAACTTAACCCTACACAAAGCCACACTGGAAGTAAAATGGTGCAGACAGTTGCTTCCCGCCTCCTTGCTGCCATGACACTCTGTTTATTTTTATCTTTGGACAGATGTCATAGTTAGAAAAATTTAATACTAGAGGGAAATGTTGCATAGTATATTTATATTTATACACCAATTCTTCACAATGTACCAGAAGTTAGCAAGCACTGAATCAATTATTTTGAACACTGAGTAGTTCAGGCCCAGAACTAGGGCAGACTAGAAAAATTGCGGAATGTTCTACCAGGAAAATGAACAAACAACAAACATTGAAGACAGTTGATGGCCATGGGAAGAGAAATGAGAGGATGAGTCAGTAGCAGAGATACCTCACCAAAATGTAGACATGGGAATGAACAAGGGCCATTCATCGATTAGTAAGGACTTGATTCTGACAAGAGCAAGGGTTGGAAAAGAGGCAGGAGATGTTTCGATAAATAAGTGTGGCTGAATCAATGATAGCTTTGCTGAGAAATCTAAGGAACTTCAACAATTTCTGGAAAGTAATGTTATATCACTTTGGGATATGAAAGAGGAACTTGAGGTAAGTAGGATTTTCACAATGAACCATGCTGAAGTTTAAAAAAAATAAAAAAAACATGAGAGGTCATATAACATTTTAAATATAAAATCTTGACCAGGGAAACATCACATCAGGAATGAAATGGAAGAACAGATAATTCAAAATTTGTAATCACAGATTTTATGATGAATTAGTGGTAAATAGAAAAATTCACTACAAATTTTGTTTTCAAGATGGAAAATCAGACACATTGGAAGGCAGAGCTACAAACTGATATAGTGGAAAAATCCACTATGCCACTGGCAGCTTAAGTAAGGGGTGAGGAATCAAAGGTTGACTTGAAGTCACTGGCATTAAGTGATCAATAATTGCAACCTCTTACATCTAGGCTCAGAGAAGAAGGTCTTAACTTGGCAGGTAGTCAAATAAGATCCATACCACATTTAGGAAAGTTGGATGTCCTCTGGATAATGTCCAAATTAGAAATAATCAGAAAAGAGAAGTGGCTTTGTTCTTGTCTTAATAGTTCAGCTTACAGTTTAGAGCGAGATGAGACTCATTGCCAGGTGTTATTTATTCTATAAGCATCCTTTATGTAATAACTATTTTGCATGCATTATGTTGGGTCTAGAAAGAATTGATGGAAGACAATACCAATTCTTGAAAATCTCAAACTCTTGTCAGAGAAAGAGATGAATAAATATTAACTCCAAATGGAAATGTAGGGGCTAAAAAATTACTTTCCCTCTCACATACTAAATTCTTATCACTGGACTAATAATACAATCAACACAGATTAACAGGAGAAAATCAAATTTCAATACATGTGCTTGGAGAATTCACATAAACATAAAACTTCACAGACGCTGGTGCAAAATTGGGTATATATGATCTTTCTGACAAAGGGGAAAATGTGGGAAAGATCTCAGATGTCAAATGTGAGAATGGATAACTCACAGGTACTTGAGGAAGAGGGACGCACACATGGCAGGAAATCCTTGCTTCATTGAGACACAGCAGAAATGCATCACCAGGCCCCAGCCCAGAAGCCTCCTGTCTACCACACTCAATTCCAATTAGACTAAGATGAACATCCTAAGTTCTACTTTCTGGAGCTCGCCTTTCCATCTGAATCTCTTAGGTGGGAAAGAAGGGGGGTCAAAGGTTCCTTCTGAGTTTTTGTTTCTTTTTTTTTTAAATAATTCCTTGATTGTTGTTCAATTACAGTTATCTGCATCCTCTCCCCTCCCCTCCTCCCACCCCCTCCAACTCCACCTTCCTCCCCTGCCTCCCTCCTCCCCCTTGGTTCTGTCCATGTGTCCTCTATAGTGGTTCCTGAAAACCCTTCTCCCCATTGTCCCCTCCCCCACCCCCTGGCTATTGTTAGACTGTTCTTAATTTCAATGTCTCTGGTTATATTTTGCTTGCTTTCTGCTTTTGTTGATTATGATCCAGTTAAAGGTGAGATCATATGGTATTTGTCCCTCACCGCCTGGCTTACTTCACTTAGCATAATGCTCTCCAGTTCCATCCATGCTGTTGCAAAGGGTATAAGCTCCTTTTTCCTTTCTGCTGCGTAGAATTCATTGTGTAAATGTTGTTTCTTAATAGCTAGATTAAAACCAATATCCCAAAAGACAGCTTTAGGGTTTTGGTCTCCTTCAAAAATATTCAGATAAATTTTCTTGAAATAGTTTATTGATTGTTTATTTCTTGATTTAGGTTTCTGAGGAGGAGAAGAAGAAATATGAGGGGAAGAGTTGCATCGTGGACTAAAACATGCAGTAATCATAAAAAATATGATAAATAAAAACTTGTTCACTATGCACAAATCTCTTCTATAGTCCATACAGCTAGGTTAGAATATATGGTTACATCAATATAATTAATTTATTGGCCGTAATGTTTATTTTTCAGTGTTTTAAAATAAATTTAAAAGTAAGTGCTATTTTTCACTGCCAATATTAGTTAAATAAAAATATTATTAACTCTTGAGCCAGTGAATTTTGCTAATTAACTACATAATTGCTTAGTAACTGAGTAATTTGCCAATGTAAAAATTCATTTTATAAGGGTGAGTAGAAACATGTGGGTGCTTATCCCTGGGTGTGCATTTATGCACATAGGGAGTCAGGCTTGCAGACAGAGGCTGCTGAGCATCAGCCATGGATCCCACTGTGCAGTCTCCACGGTACTATTAGTACTATTGGTACTTGGTAACTATTGCAATGAATTGGTAAATAATAAGGTTATGAGAAGTAGCCATTCCACATGAGGGACACTAGAATGATGTTCATAGAGCTAGTCATGGCTTCTTAATCCTGCAAAGAAGAAGAATTTGTTTTTATTTTGGCCCGTTAAAAAGAAAAAAAAAAACATTTCACAATGTATTTGCAGTGGCATATACAACCATAGCTTGCAGGAAGGGAAACGTTCACCTTTTAGAGAGAATTTACCTGCCATTGAGAACCATTAACTATATATGGATAAGCAAACAGAGTTTCAATCCTCATTCCTCAGTCATTTAGTCATTCAGCAACTATTTACTGAATATACACTTCTGGGTATATACATATATTTTAAAGCATGACATGATAAGCCAAAGTTCTATTTATAGATTTCATTTGTTTTTTAAGACATAAAAGAAGTGGTGGATCTAAGCCATCCTTACAGTTAGAATTTAAGCAGTATAAAGGTCAACAGAAAAACTGGAGAAAGACCAGGCAAGTATTTTTTCTGGAAATATTGGAGTAAAAGCTAGCCTCTTATAAAATTAAATGATAGAATCTTGGCATTTAAATATCTGTAAACAAATAGTATTAATTCCTTATTAATGATTCTGAATCCATTTTAAAAATGCCCTCCCATGGAAAAGAAAAAGATCTTCAGAATCTAGAAAAATAATGGGGTCTAGACCAGAGTATGCCATTATCTATAATTAAGTGTTAGCATTAGTCTCGTGGACATAATAAACTGAAGACTTAGTATAAGTCTTGATAACAAGACTTAGTATAGCATTTATATTAAGGCAGTGCACTAGGCTCTATTTTGGCCTCATTAGACCCTCATATCAGGGACAAAGCAGGTGGCAGAACTAAAGTTTGAACAGAGGTATCCTCATGTGAATGTCTGATTTCTTTACCATTATACTATAGCATTTTCAAAGTTCATAATTATATTTTTTAGTAAAATTAATCAGTATTCTTTGTATATGTCTTTACATATTTTTTACATATATTACAGTCGGACATTTCACAGGTTATAAAAGCACATAGATATGTGGGCTCTGTAGATCCTCCCTGACTGGCATAGTGACTGCAGTACAGGGGAATGGAAATTATTTTCCCTCCACCCTGCTGAGTTCTTGGCTGAGAACCTTGGTAATAAAAGACAGATTAACAAGAGAAAAACAAACAGAAGTGTATTAACATGTGTACCTCATATATACATGGGAGACACCCAGGAAAACTAATGTTCAAAGAGGCAGCATTAGCATTCACGATTAAATACCATCTTAATAGGGAAAGGGGACAGGGGACTGAGACCTCTCAGGGGAGAGTAAATAATTTCTAGGAAAAAAGAACAGGCCCTTAAAAAAAAGATTGGGAATTGTGGTAGTGACAGAATGTGTGGAGTCCACTGCTTTCTCTTTTCTGATCAAGGTAATGGCACCTGATTTATGGTCTCCAAGGGAGAAGATTTTTAACAATTGAGTGTATTTGAGAGGAAAAGGGGAAGTCAGAGAATGCCTCTCCCTGCATTGGCTGTTTGTCAAGTGCCTACAGCTCGAGCTAATCCAAATATCAAAACGGCAGTTTTCCAGATGACATATCCTGAATTCCTACAATCATATTTTGGGGGTAATATATTCTACTACCATTCAATATCTATAGTAACTACTATGGATATAATTGATGAAAAATATTATTCAAATTGGCCAGTCTATAAACATTTTCACTTGATGGGGAACTTGTTAATACTTGATTATAATTTTTGTTAACATAGCTCCTTTAAAATCTCTTTCAGTTCACTTACATTAGATCAAAAACAAATTTAATCAATCGTGTTATTTTTACCACCTATATATCTATCCTCTTGTTGTTATTTTACAAGTAATGAAAAACTCCCAGTTTTTAAAGTAGTTTTCAATTTCTTTAAAAGGTCAGAGTAATACTTTTTTAAAAAGAGTTTAAATAAAAATAAGAGCAAACCTGCATCCAGTAGAGCTGGTCTGAATGCCATATTTGCAGTAAATTCCTTTCCTCAAATAGCTTTAAAAAGCTTAACAATGACGGCCTTACTTTTCTCCGTTTCCAACATCCCATAAACCTGCCATGTGACTGTACAAAGTTGAATAAACTCCAAGTGGAATACAATGTGTGAACTGTAGAAGTAACAGAAAGATATCACAGATTTACGGACATATTTATGGGCATATTTAAGGTAAGACAGTGCATCTTTAGAGAAAGGATAAAGCAGCATTGTGCGGCAGGCATTCTCGTGTGCACCTCACGCATTATTTCCACAGCAGTGAAGACGGTGGGAACAACCGAACGGCAGTAGCTGTCAGGTCCAGCCTGGCAGCTGCACACACCGCCCAGGCTCCTCTTCTTCAGGAGAGAATGATGCATTTGTCAGCCAGTGTTCCTCAGGATACTAGAGGACATAAAGCATGTCAACCATGCTGTATTTTGTTTTATGACAAATGAAAAAAATTGAACAACACTTGTAACACGAGGGTCTTTGGAGAAAGATTCATCTTGTTAAAACCAGTTATTATTTTCACCTTGAAAGTGCCACATGTGTATGTTGAAGTTTGTTTTGGTTTATGGTTCACACGAAATATTCTGCCTACAGAGAAAACTGCTAGCTAACGTTGACGCCCAAAGTGAAATTATTATTTATATAAATGGGTAGCTTAATAGTAATTAATTGTCATATACTCTTGTTAAAACACATTTAATACAGAGATTTTACTTGTTAATGTCAGAATATTTACTGACACTCCTGTGAGACAAATCATTTATAACTATGGGTATATTAAATTACAGAAAGGATAGTAATCCAATCTCAACAATGCCTAATAATGCTAATGCCTAGCTGCGACTGGTACCCCCAGAGAGGCTACAGGATGAGACTGAAAGGGCCACAATTTAAGAAGTGATTCTTCATATCACATGAATATTAAGAAATACAGTAAGCTTATTAAAAACATTTTTACCTTATTATCATAGGATACAAATGCTTTAGACAATCAAAAAAATAACAATCCATTTACTTGTTTTTATTTATTTATTTATTTATTTTTGATATTTTGTTTCTTTATTTCTAGAGAGAAAGGAAGGGAGGGAGAAAAGGGAGAGAGACATCAATGTGCAGTTGTTTCCCATGTGTTCCCCGCTCGGAACCTGGCCCAGAACCGAGGCATGTGCCCTGACTGGGAATCGAACCGGTAACCCCTTGATTCACAGGCCAATATTTAAAGAAACATGTATTTTGAGATTTTTAAAAATATTTTATTTATTTATTTTTAGAGAGAGGGGAAGGGAAGGAGAAAGAGAGAGAGAGAAGCATCAATGTGTGGTTGCCCCTCACACGCCCCCCACCGGGAGCCTGAACTGGCCAGCCACCCAGGCATCTGCCCTGACTGGGAATTGAACCAGTGACACTTTGGTTCACAGGCTGGCACTCAATCCACTGAGCCACACCAGTCAGGGCTATTGTGAGATGTTTTAATATTTCAAAAAGTATTGCTATATGTAATAAAATGGTATAGTAATGCGTAACAAGACAACATAATGTTTGAGATTATTTTAGAGCAATGAACACTAGAATAGCATATTCATAGCAAATGATTCAAATAAATTTTCAAGGAATTGCAATATTATTTGTGAAATTAATTCCAAAATACAAAATTTATAAAACTAACTTTATTAATTACATTAATTAAAGTCTCTCACTTTTTGGTGCATGATAATTAAAACCACAATGTTAAATTATAATAGACATAAGTTGATATTGAGTCACAGAAAGAACATTATACAAGGGAATATTTGAAAACTGGAATAATGATTTTACAAATATGTGTTCACAAAAAGGACCTAATACTTCTAAAAGGTTTTAACTATATTATTTAAATATAACTAACCACATTATAAGTTAAATGACATGGAGATGCTAAAACATATGTGTGCTAAAAGACAATCTCTCTTTAAATAAACACAAAGCACCAAGAAAAATACAAAAATAAGTTAGTCTAATAGAGTAATTGCTCCAATTACTAATATGATACCCCCAAAGACATACACTTAAATATTTTCAGAAACCTGAACATATGGAAAAGTACATTTTCTCCATAATATGTCTCTAAAATAGAAGTCTAATAATTTTGCAAAATATTAATGATGACATCATGCTACAAACTGTCAGAAAATTCACATAGCATTTATCATTTAGTACAAATATAGCATTTTTAATTTTTGTATGTATATAATGGATATATTTTAGCAAAGATTGTGAATGATGTATTTTTGTTCATTCTTTGATATTATTTAAAATAAAATTTAAATTTTATGATATTTCTTTAAAATAAGAATCAAATTTTTTATTTATAGATATATGTCTTTTATATACATTTTTACTAAATAGCTTATGGAATAACACACTTTATACATCCATTTTATATGTACTACTATAATTATATGCTATTTCTGCATTTAAAAAACAAGAACATAATTTGGGCTTAACTAGTATTGTCAAGGTTATTAAGTTCTAGAATATATGGCAAAGAAAAATTATTCTTTATTAAGTAAATCTTAAGAAGTAGTTTCTGTCAACTTAATTAAACTATACTTGTGATATTTTAATTTTATCTAATTAATATTAACTTTAATATAATAATGTAATGTAAAATATTAACTTTAAAGTGTAATCACATGCACATATTCATTTAACATTTTGAATATCTCCTATGAAAAGAAAGGAATTGACAATGTTGTTACTTCAGGGGGCTTTATGTAAAAGTTAGGAAGGTAGTGGCTAAAACATTTTCAACATTTGGAGAAAGTGGAATAGAGGCACACACAAACAGGCATACAAACACTGTTGAAGAATTAGTTCCTCTAACATCAGTAGAGAAGTTGCGGCCATTAAAACAAAGACAGTGTTATGTGAGGATATGAGGTAAAAATATATACTACTCTATTGCATGGGATCAGCCGCAGAGAAATTAACATATAACCACTTTAGCACCATTGAAGTTCCTAGGGCCTCATAAAGCAGCAAATACAAAATTGCTTTGTGGTGAGACATTCATAGTCCAGGTGTATAGGTGTCCTACCAAAATAGCAGCCGAGGCAATAATGACTTAGCAATGAAACACTACAGAATCACTAAGAATAAACTTGAGACTATTACAACCTTAGAATCATAGGTAACAAAACAATCTCAATAATTATTTTTAAATGTGTTAAGGATTAAAGTTATATGAAAATATAAAAGGTGCAATATTGAAACAATAAGGCAGCATAAAAAAACAAGAAGAATATTTTAAGTAAATCTAAGTTGTAAGAACTTCTGAAAATTGAATTTAAGGATATTGAAATTAAAATCTCACAGGGTATGATAAAAAGCAGATTATATTTAAGTAAATAGCTGAGTGAACTGGGAAGTAGATTGGAAACAGGTATAGGAAATAAATGACATAGAATATATACAGAAATACAGAGACATAGAGAGATAGACCCATTCAAGAGAAGACAAAAGAGACAGAAAATGGAGTGATGAGGCCCAACATATGCTGAAATGGAATAAAAAAGAACACACAAAAAAGTGAATAAGATATAGGTAGTCTTCAAAAAATAATGACTCAGAAAAGTCCCCCAAAGTGATTAAATCCATGACTATTTAGCTGGAAGAAGCAGAATATTGTTCAGAATAAATAAGAATCCATAGATGTATTAAGGAACAATTGCAAGACACCAAGACAAACAGACAAATAAACTGTAAATATATTACAGCTAGACTTTCACCAGACTTTTAATGAGCAACAGTAGACACCTGAAATTTAAATAATTTCTTCACAGTTCTAAAGAAAAATGCAATAAATATAAGATTTCATTTCCAATTTATCCATCAATCAAGAATGAAGGTGAAAAAAGAATTAGACAAAGATTGAGTTTATCTGTCTTAGTCTTTCACCAAAAAAACTTCCAAAAAATGGGCTTGAAAAATTAAAGCAGCCCCAGCTGGTGTAGCTCAGTGGATTGAGCGTGGGCTGGGAACCAAAAGGTCCCCATTCAATTCCCAGTCGGGGCACATGCCTGGGTTCCAGGCCAGGTCCCTGGTGAGGGCCATGTGAAAGACGACCATACATTGCTGTTTCTCCCTTTCTCCCTCCCTTCTCCTCTCTCTAAAAATAAATAAATAAAATCTTAAAAAAAAAAAAAGGAAGAAAACTTAAGGCAAAAAAAAGTGAAATGCAGAGCTACAAAAAGGATAGTTATTAAAATATGAATATGTTTATTAAAGAGAGGACAGACTAAGATTAGAAGGGATTCAAAATATAAAGTAATGAAAATTCAAGAAAATAAGACCATAAAAAAAATATTTGAGCTAAAACATTTTAATGAATTACACAACTGGAAGTAAAATATATTAAGTTTAGACTTGCTATATAAGATTTGGATGATAAAATCCTTAAGGATAACCACTAGAAGAACAGAAGGTGGATGTAAATCTGCCAAATCAATATAGAAAAATGATAAATTAAAAAAAAAATCAGTGTAGTAATTTAAATCAAGTACTAATGCCCTGAGCAATGTGGCTCAGTTGGTTGGATGTCCTCCCACACACAAAGAGAAGAGGTCGTTGGTTCAATTTGAGGTCAGGCACATGCCTGGGCTTATGGCCCTGTCACCAGCTGGAGTGTATATGAGAGGCACCAATCAATGTACGTCTCACACATCAGTGTTTTTCTCCCTCTCTTCCTCCATCAAGGATAACAATGTTTGACAAAGAAACATTGACTGAGCCCTGACTGGTGTGGCTCAGTGGATTGAATGCTGGCCTGTGAACCAAAGGTTCGATTCCCAGTCAGGGCACATGCCTGGGTTGCTGGCTAGGTCCCCAGTACGGGGCAATCGAGCAGCAACCACACATTGATGTTTCTCTGTCTTTCTTCCTCCCTTTTCCTCTCTAAAAATAAATACATAAAATCTAAAAAAAAAAAAGAGAAATATCTGCTTAAAGAGTGACTCAAAGATTACACTTTGGAGGAAGATACTTTATCTATTTAACCAACACAGGAGTGATGATATATTCCACAATAAATATTGGGATATTGTCTGTTATAACATACAAAATAAGTTGATATAGTTGCTATAATGCAAATTAAAATAATAAAAAAACAAGATAATAGTTTGGAAGAAAAGTTCTGAAGTCTAAATTTATGTTATTATAGTGAACACTTATGAATGGTTTATTATCTGTAAGGCACAATTATTTTACCCTGGACATGGAGCCTAGAATTGTTCCATTTAACATTAAAAAGAATTAAGGCAACGGAAAGTTCAATGACTTGCAAAAATATGAGATAGTAGTTAATGGATCATGAGTTCAAACACAGTCTTTCAACTCAAAAAGAGATTCTGAAAATGGTACAATATATTAAGACACAAGCATTGAAAAACTTTAGAGTCGTTTGACTTCCATATTAAACTCCAACATGTGAAAGCTTGGCAGACATCATATCACTTCTATTTTATATGGAAGATACAGCTGGAAACAATTAAACAAATGACTATTCTTTGACAAGGGAGAGGCAGTGACAGAGACAGAGTAGAGCAGAAACTGCTGGAACTATACAGTATAGGAAACTCTAACTGGACATTTTGCCAAATTGCTGGAGATTAACCTTAGATTGAGAATCCCCTACAGTCACCGTGAAGTTCCCTGTTCTTGGACTTTATCTTCAAATTCTCAAAGTGGAGATCTGAGAAATTTCCTCTCCCCGCTCTGGCAAGGAGAGACGAATAATCACTGTGAAATATGCCCAACACATTCTCCACATCAAAGTACTAGATTCCAGGGGAAAACATTGAGCAGAGCTTTATCACAGCTGGGGAAGAAAGACATTTCTTCCTCTCTAGATCCCTCTAACTTTCCTGTCTTACTAAGGGGAAGAGGGAAGCTATATCACTAGAGAAGCACTTTGGAAATCAAAGTCCAGTGATGGAGCTGGAAAACCGGCGTTCGTGCTGCCTGTCACCTACTAGACCCAATAAGCAGACACAGGGATTGAATCTTTATGGGTGCTTTATTCAGATGGTCGGTGATCTGAGAAGATGGCAAGTTTATACCCTAACACCAAGCTAGCTTCTTTATAACATAGAACAAGGTTCGGTGAGGGGTTTTGAAATTCAGGGAAAATTAGATTAAAAAGCCGCAGCCTTCTCCCCCTGGACAGTTAGCTGTCCTTGGGTGGGTGAGGGGGCAGTCGATGATTATCTCTCCCTGGAACACAATGGCTCGGTTGTCTCCAGCTGCGCCCCAGGAGGTTACCCGTCTCTCTGTGGAGTGGTGGGGCATACCTGCAGTTCCTGAAACAGTAGCTTTAACATATATATCACCTACCAGGCTTATTAACTATTTACTAAAATTTCGAACTCTTGAGTCCCCCCGCATTCCCTGACTGTTAGTTTTAAAATTTCTTATTTCTATAAGATCAGTTAGTTTGAAATAGCAGAGTGTAGTCACCTCTACCCTCATAGACACCTGGACTCGTGTTGTGAAGTCTTGCCTACATGAAGTCCAGAACCCACACACTACTGGCTGACCCCGGGCAGACCCGCTCAGGGCCAAGGGCCCCTGTCCTATAATGACAAACCAGTCTTTAATACTTAAGCAAGATTTTTGAAGCTAGTGAGGGACAAAGAGGACACAGAAGAAAAGAGGGGAGCGAGAGAAGTGTGGAAATGGCTGCAGGTACTATAAATTTTAATTAAAATGTTTGGAAAAGACAGAATTTGGGTGATTGTCCAAAGGAGCATAATTGAAATAAGTTCAATTTCGTTCCTTATTTTAAGAGGAGACAACTTTCCCACTATATAGATATAAGGGAATAATAATGCCTACAGAAACGGAGATTGGACATGCTGGGACAACGGGAGTGGTGGAGACACAAGGGGCCCCCCCAAACAAAGGGAAAGGAGATGGATGGATGATAAGTGGTAGATATTTTAGTTTTTAAAATCATAACTATATTTCTGTGACTTTGCCTTCAAACAAGTTATTTAACTTAGGTGTATATTCCAAAAGTGTGTAATGAGTGGTTCAGCAGACTCTGGTGCTGTAGACAGTGAACAGAAAATAAAACAGAAAGAAAACAAAACAAACAAAAAAACAATCCTTGGTCTCAGAGTTCATAGTAAAGTGTCTGAAAGGGGCAGGGATTCTTTGGGGTTGAAGAAAACAAGATGGATTCCGATCTGATATTCTCATCCCCTTTCAGTAATTCGGATGATGTCTTCAGAAAGTTGGTATCTGCCTAGATGACTCTGTTAGATGCACATCTTTTCAGAAATACCCTCACTTTTACGTACCTTCTTTAAGATGCTATCTAGGTACATGGAGAAATGGCTGGTAAGCATGGGGTATAACCATAGACAATATAAGGAGGAGGGAGCTACTGATATTCAGTGTCCTTGGGACCCTTGGGACCCTTGCTAGTCTCTGCAGAGTCTCCTCAAAGACTGCTCAGATCTGATGCTAATGTAACACATGGTCTATGTTCTTAATTTAGACTATGCTTCTGCTGAGTCATCCATCTCCTTCTGCTTACCGATTCCACTCATGTTTCTATTTGCTCTGATTTCTCTTTAGCATCAGATTTCTCTTCAGTTCTAACCTCTCAGATCATTTAATCTCCTGCAATATCTGCTGGAGATTTTCAATAGCTGCAGATTAGGCTAATAGCCACATTAGCTGTCCCATTCTCTCTCTCTCTCTCTGTCTGTCTGTCTGTCTCTCTCTCTCTCTCTCTCTCTCACACACACACACACACACACACACACACACACACACACACACACAGATGCAACTGAAAGGTCTTTTCCAACAGTATAGAGCCAGGGGAGGATTAAGAGGGTTAAATATGTCCTTATCTGCTCTTTGTACAATGTAATCTGCTTTAGTAAAACCACATGAAAAGGTGACATTGGTTAAAATCCCAAATAGAAGGTGAAATAAAAAAAAAAAAAAAAAAACTCATTGCCTTTGACAGTTTGAGGATCTTCCTAACAAGAATCTCTTCTCTAAAACTCAGGCTGACAAAGTAGTCAGAAAATGCAGTTCAACATACAATTATTCCCACAGGTCATTTTTATGAAAATTGGGGGCTTTTCTTTCTTGTTCTTCCCATAGTTCTGACATACCACTAAAAAAATAGTCACAATAAAATTCCTTTGATGTGCTTCTAGATATACTAAAGGAGAACAATAAAGACATTTTTGAAATGCTTGTTTCTCTCAACTACACTGGCTTTATATCACAAACGTCTGGTTAAAACAGTCAGGAATATCAGATTTGAGCCTGAAAGCTGATCAACAGATGACTAATTCTTGGTTGTTTCCACCTTCGTCCTTTCCTGGGGCAGTCACTCTCAATGCCCATACACGGAGATAAAGACTGGCAAGATGTATGAAAGAGAATATTTTTAAAAAATAACATTTTCCTAAAATCATATCCTTTTTTCTACGCGGTCCCCTCATGTGTAATATTAAATCACAATTGTGCCTAATGTAGGATATATTCAAATTAGGTAACATAGACCTGACAATTAATAATTATTATAAATAAAGGAGATTATTAGGCTATCTACTGAAAATTGGCAGAAATGGAGGGACTGCTTGATGAAAGTGGAAATTATAAAATTATTTTTGAGACATATAGTAAATTATGAAAGAACCAAGAAAAATGAGATTGTTGTTCAACCTCAAGGAATCAGTGGAAATTTGACATGACTTTATAGCACAAAGTTTTTATAGTTTTTGCATCTCCTCCATCTATTGCATATATGAAAAAGAACAAAGAAATCATTTGGTAATAGTGTTCTAGGTTTGTAAACAGATCACAATCACTAGAGAAATTCAAATATGATGGGGGGGGGCGCTATAGGGTCTAATTGGAAGGGAGAAGAATATAATGAACTGACTCTGGAGTAGGCGAGAGAGTAAGTAAAGCCAGAGGGATTCTGTGTCATATTTTTATCCAGTCCATTTTGGGATTCAGGGAGGTTGAGAACAACTGTTCTTTGTCACTAATTTAACTATATTTCAAATTGTAGTCAGAATTGGTAACGAAAATGATCCAAGTCTCAGAGTTCTCTGCAGGCTGCTCTATTCTAAGCCCTGAGAACGGAATCGGAACTGTCTAACTTGTGCAGAAAATTTGTGCTCTTTGCACTTCCCAAATGAAAACATGGACCAGAAATTTTCTGTGCTCCTGGTGAACCCTTTAAGTGATTGTTGTCCCTGATCTTAGATCAAGAAAGTGTTGTATATGCATGAGCATATTTAGGAATAAACAGTCTTTAGAAATCAACTCTCTTATGCTCTCCCAGGTTAAAGACGTGTTCATGATCATAGACAGTGTTATTTTTTTTCTGTTGACTCGTATATCATGTGGATGCCAGGGAGCCAGCTGTTCACTCTTCATGTTCCTATCTAGATGTTTAGTTTGCCAAATGTGCCCCCATATCCTTCCTCTGAATTCTGAGTTATGAACAATGAAGCTGAACTAAACTGGAAAGTCCTTTAGAAAGATATTTTCTTATTCAAGAGCCATCTGTTCCTTAAAAAAAAAAAAAGAGAGAGAGAATCAGACAACACACTATACTTATAAAGGCCAATTTATCTAAGCACTTTAAGCATTTTGCTTTCCTATTATTATAAAGTTAGAAGTTTTCATCACAAATAGCCCAACCAAGCCTCATTTCACTGATATGTCAGGTTAAATTCAACACCACATTTTATGAGGTTCTCTTCCTAAACTATAATGCAAACCATTAAAGATGCTCCCATAGTCAACATAGCTTTCTGACAAAGAGAACAACCAGCACCTTAATTACTACTATGGGCAATATTTCAGTACTTCTGTGTCACGTAAATACCTTCTTTCCCAAATCTTTCTGTAATTAACTTTTGATTTGAACTTAGAGAAGCTTTCCATTGCACACATTTTAAAAAGCTAGTGGACCAAGATTTCTAAAAGCATAGTTTCCTGCTTAAAGAAAATAACTGAAGCTGTACCACCAATAGGTACATGTCTACCTACAATAGGTATATGTCTGTAAACCGCCATGGTTTCCCCTTCTACACGGCAGTAAAAGGTTAGACCTATAGCTCTGATATTTAACTCACCATAACATACACATATGTATCTTAGAACTTTAATCTAACAAAGTGATGCAAGCACTTAGAATAGTTTTGGTTATCTGATATGTAAGCAATTGTGACTCTTGAATAAGGGATACCAAAAACTACATTTGAGGTCTGTAGTAGGTGTGAAAGAAAATGAGCGGATATGGGTAGAAACATTGCTCTTTCTACTCTCAGAGCAAGGAGACTGGAAGACCAGAAAGATACAGGTATGAGGTGCAAAAAACAAAATCAAATATGTTGAAAAATATTTATGAGAGAGACAGAGAGATAGAGAGAAACATTGATTGGTTGCCTCTCTTGCCTCCCATACATGCCCAGCAGGGAACCGAACCCTCAACCCAGGTATGTGCTCTTACCAGAATTGGATGGATGACCCTCCAACCAACTGAGACACCTGGCCAGGGCTCACCACCACTTCTGAATGACATGGAGATCCCTAATGTAACCCTTTCTTTGGAAGAGGCTACTTACTCTGCTTCAAATGTTCTCCTTCCCTCTCCGATTATTCTCCCCCAACCTTTGTCTACATGGACAATTCATCCTTTTAAAGCCTGTCTTTAAGCACCACCAGTTTAAAAGCTGCATTTTGCTTAATACTGTCACAAATTTATCCCTTTCATTTGGAGTTCCACTGCACATGCGCACCATGCACACTCTTCACATAGTAGGTCATTTCATCACCGATAGCCCCTGCATACCTGCAACCCTCACTGTAGCACTTGAGGTTGGAGACTTCTTTCCATCTTTGTGTCTCCTAGTAAATATGCACTTAAAATGCATTTGCGAAATACATGAATGAGGTGTTGTAAGTACTCAATACTTTACTGAATAATATTGCACAGCTGAGGAGAAAGGCTTCTTACCAGACTAATCATAGAGGTGTTTTTCAATATAATGTTAAGGCATCAAAAATGTGGGGGGAATCTGCTATATTTTACAGGCCCTAGGTTTTTGAGGGGGATAGCCTATCTTCTCGTACTTATCTCTTGGCCATGAGGCAGGTTGCCCGTGTTGCTTCGACAGTGACTGAGACTCTGTAGATGGGTGGGTAAACACGGTAGCATATTCCCCACCTACCATAGATGTGTATTCCCATTTTCCCGCTGGGACCACTGTGATTTAATTCCTAATTATGGTACTAAAGAACTCTTGGTTCCAGTTGCGTTTACAAAACACAAAATTTTATTCCACAGTCCAAACAATAAATGTTTAGTACAATGTAAATATTTGAAGTCAGTTACTAAATAAATGTTAACTCAAACATTACTTATATACAGTATTTTTTGAAAAAATTATATTGTGTTCAAGCAGGAAAAAAAACTGTGAAGTTTGACTTCAGGTATATTAATATTTTTTAAGACCTCCAGAAGAAAATGAGAAATCATACCTAAAATGAGACAGCAAAATTTACTTCTTTTGTTCTTTATTCATTCTATCTTTCTATCGTCATAACTCAGACTGTTGTTACATGAAGTGTAGTTTGAAGAGCAGAGAATTACTATCACATGGGAGTTCACTAGAACTATAGAAGACTCATCTCAGACCTACTAATTCAGAACATGCATTTTAATAAGATCCCTAAGTGATTCATCTGTGTATTAAAGTTTCAGAATGTGGTCTAGATTATCTTTCTCTATAGCTAGTAGACATTGAAGTTTTTAAGGTAAAAACTTCACCTTAAAGTGTATTGTAGTCATCTGAGCATTTTTTTTTCCTTTTTGGGAAATAAAGCAAAAAGCACTAGACTAAGAATGCCTATTGTCCAGACATGCCTCTTACCCTTAAATATGTATGTATGTGCATCAAACACATGTATCAGCTTTTCTGATAAACACGAGTTTTTCTTTTTTTATATGATAGCTTGTCCCAGAAGAAGGAAAGAGAATTTCCCAAGGCAGGGGTCCCACCCCACAATGTTGGCCACCTGATCCTAGCCAGAAAACACTAATGGAAGAAATGAGAAATAGAGCTTATTGCAGCATCTTAGAAGTTTCCCTAAATCACTTGTCTACCTTCTTCCTCTGTCAGTCAATAGAACTGTTTCCACCAGGGGCTCTGGGGACCACTTTGTGTGATATTGGGAATTGTAGCCCTGCGCAAGCCAGCCCTTGAATAAGGACCTGTAAGTCTTGACCAGAATGCTGGGAATGCTGGGAGGCAGGCACGGCCCGATGCTAGCACCAAGGGTTCCCGTGGGAAGTCAGGCCTAAAGACTGCATTATGCCCCTTGAGGCTTTGCTTTGCTTTGTATACTCTTGTTGCCATGAATCAGGTATTGAAATCCAAAGCAGAAGGAGCAAATTCCTAATCTCATGAACCACACCTTCAGACCTAAGGCAGATGTCTGTTTTTCCTCGATTGTTTTCTATAGATAATATCTGTTTTCTGTAACTGTGGCCTTTAGACATTGATTGACGAGCTTTGCATGAATGCTGTATACCCCTGCACATATCGCTCCCAAAAAAAGCCTCAGGAGAAAGGACCTTGGGGCTCTTCTCCTCCGAGAGCTTAGCCAGTCTTTTCTCCCCAAGCAGATCTTGCATTGGAAGACTCATTTCATCTGTAACTCTGGGGGACACTGCAGGATGGGGCTCCCCACAGGTCTTCTAGCAGTGACTTCAGCAGGAGAGCCAAAACACAATGCTAAGCTGTCAAGCAGAAGGCAGCTGCTCCCTATGAAGGCAGGAAATGAGTGTGTGGTGGGGATTCTTCTCAGTTGGCACGAGATGTACTCAGATGCTTCACTCTCCACCTCACCTCCACTAATCAACTAACCTTATTCAAAAGTCAAACCAGCACTCAAAATATTCAGCAAAATTGGTTATATTTTTATGCTTAAGTTTTCTACTAATTTAATCAATATTTCTGGGATGCTATAAGGCAAGTCTCATTCCACTAAGCTGGCTCAGAGAGATTTCTTAGCATGGCCCCTGTAATAGTCATAACTCTTGAGTAATTCATTTAATTTTTCCTGTCTCAGTGTGCAATATAAAATAAAGAGAATAGCCCTGGCTGGTGTGGCTCAGTGGATTGAGTGCCAGCCTAAGAATCAAAAGGTCATTGGTTTGATTCCCAGTCTAGGGCACATGCTTGGGCTGTGGGTCCCCAGTTGGGGGCACATGAGAGGCAAACACATATTGATGTTTCTCTCTCTCTCTTTCTCCCTCCCTTCCCCTCTCTATAAATAAATAAATAAACTCTTTTAAAAATATATTACAAAATAAAATAAAGAAAATACATCACCCTCTGAGTATCAGTTGAAAAAAATGTGTTTAAAAGACCTTGGAAAAATACAAAATGTTATGCTAACGTAATGATTAAAAATATACCTTAAAGGGGAATTAAAGGAGGTTAAGAGAAAAAATAAATTACAAGTTCATTGTTTGCTAATACTAGATGTCACACCAAAATAATTAACCAAACATGAACAATTTACTATACCTCTTCTTTGTGGTTATTTGCAAAGAAACTATTTTATTGACTACAGAAAACTCTAAAGTACATTCAAGGGAGTTTGACCCCTGGTGATGGGAGACAAGCTGACACATTTCGTTAGTAACAACTCAGGCACTGATGACCATGATGGTGAGGACGTTCAGAGTTTCAGGTGAAATTAAGAACATCATTTAAAGCCAAATTATTCAATTAAATTTTCAAACTAGTGTCAAATATGTCACTCAAATGTACCTTGTTCTTATTTGTAATTTTAATACTTGATACTTCTTTAAAAAAATGGAAAAGAGAAATAAAGCCAGGGAGTGAGCATCAGCTAGAAATAAGACCAGAGGTTGTTACCTGCATTGATGGTATAGTTTGAACTTCTCCATTTCATTCTTATTTAGAACTAAAATAAATAAATAAAACAAGTGCAGTACATTTTACATATGGACAGCACAGATATTTCTCTGCAGGAGAAATTCCCCTGTGCTGATTTTGTGTGTATGTGTGTGGAAAAGGAAGTGGATCAGATAGTAGATATGCACTTCAAAGTCATTTTATTTTAGAGATCTGTTGCTTATATTTATAGGTCTTACTGTTCAAATATACTATCTTCTTCTTGTTCTGGTCTGGATTAAATTGATAAACATAGAAAACAAAAATGTAGAAATCAACATATCAGCATTGTTACTAATAAAACCTAGGTAGTAGGAAGTGGTAAGGCAGTTGAGCTCCCCCATTCTATTCCAACAAGTCTAGGCTTTTAACAGTTTATACTGATACTGTCCTTTTAAGACTCAGGCTAAAACCCTAGGCACTAAAATGTGCACTGAGTCAGCTGACATCATACTAGAACTAGACACAAACAGGAATGTCTGGAGCAGTAACAATTCTGTTCTTGCATGTTCCAGCAAATTGATTGTTTCTTCCCCCAGTGCCATACTCTCAGAGACAAACCTGAAAACAGCTATTTTTAAGCTGTTCCTGTACTTTTAGATTATTTGAGTCACTTGTGTCAAGCACTAAAGTATGAGAAAGGTGTATTAGATGTGTTTTTTAATTTGGTATTGCTAAAAACAAAGTGCATGATGGTGAGAGCCCAAATTGTCTTTCCTTCTGTGTTCTTTTCTCTGCAACGTCTCTGTGGCTCCTGACATTACTGTGGTGAGGTCTTTCCTGCCAAATGCACTGCCACCCATAGTGGAAATCACTCCATGTCCATGGTTGCTGGTTGGATTAATCTTTAGTAACAGAACATAGAATCATAGACTGATGTTTTAGTGTTTTTCCAACACACGTAATGTAAAAATAGTCAGCTATACTTATGGTAATCAGTTTTGTATAACTTAATTCAATAAATGAGTAAATTCAAAACAAACAGTACTTTTGTTTTGTGGGACTAATGGGCTGATTTACATGTACGGTAACTAAAAAGTGCTAGAACGTTAACTTTATTACAATTTGTATTATTTTCTCTGTAGTTCCTAATGGACTTACTTATGGACTGTGGGTATTTGCACTTATGTACTTGACACTGAAGGCCTACATAAATGTTACTAAATGTAAAAACTTCTCCTCTCTTCTTGTGGTCTTAATAGAAAATGCAAAAGTTGTAAGAGATGAAATTTCTTGAGGATATGCTGGGAAGGATAAAGTGCTCACTTTACTCCTTTCTCTAGGACCATATGGTCCAACCCCAACCGGTTATGTGACTGCTTTGGACTCGTAAAAGAAATCACCAAAGAGTAGTAAACCTGGAAAACACTCTTCATATTATACTATGTAGTTGATGCAGATATTTTCAATAGTTTTAAATAAAGAACTTGAAAGTGATATAAATTCTTCCATAAACTTCTTATAATAATATATAACATAACACTGGCATGAAACAATTATAATTGCTATGAACTCTTTTGGCAATTCTTTATTGAGCACCTACTGTGTGCCAAACACTGAGAATATGTCTGTGAATAAGAGAGACTTAATTCCTGTCATCACTAAGGTAAGTCTTCTAACAACTCACTTTTGTCAAAAGTCCAGCTGCACATTTTGTTTCACTGTTAGAGTCAAAAGTCAAAGATGATGAGGTAGGAGCAGATGAAAGTTGTAGCAATGCGAGGAATACAAGGAGCAGGAGAAAAAAGGAATAGTTACAAAAGCTGCCTTTGACCAGGGTCTGCATAGGTTTAATAAGCACTTATGGAGACCACGAGGGCAACTGGACATTGTGCCAAGAGCCAAGGTGGGGGGGATGGGAGGTGGCAATGTGGAAACGCTAACTAAATAAAGGCACCATGAAATAGGACTAACAGAGAAGGTGAACTTTGGGAATGGGTCCTGATCTGGTTTTTTCCAGATAGAGAGGGGGCATACTTGTACGAAGAAAGAACATGATCTAAGGTGGAAGTGCATGGCATTTGCAATGAGTAACAAGCTGAATTGGGTTTTAAGGTGCTTGGGGTGGAATGGTTGTGTAGGGTAAGGCTGAAAAGCTGGGTCCAGATCACACCAGAAAGAAATAGAATTTGGTTTCTATTCTGCAGATTTCAGAGACACGCATAAACACAGCTGTAATGTAACTAACAGCAAACAGGTGTCCAATGATGAGGCTCTACTGAAGTAGCCACAGTGAGACTAGAAAGGAGCTGTTTCCCTGATTCTTTATGTCAGCCTGACCTGCCTAGCACCCACTGTACACGGAGGACTGGCTAAGAGAGATTACATGGAGGGCGATGGGACTGAAACTGGTGATGTATTAGGTAGAGTTTCAAGACCAAGGCCGACCCTGAGAGTTAGTGCCTCCGTAAATTTTGCACCCTAGTCAGCTCAAATACCTCACTTTAGCCTCAGCTCTGTCTGACACTGGCTGATCAGGAGAATGCAATACCATTTTTAAGAACAGAAAGCCCAGAAGGGTTGGTTTGGGAAGGAAGATAACAAGCTTAGTTTGGTGCTTATTATTTTTTATGGTTACCAGATACGGAAGAGGATTCTTTTGTTTCTTTTTTTGTTATAGTTTTATTATTTATGCTATTACAGTTGTCCCTACATTTTTTCCCATTTTCCCACCTCCACACATACCTCAATCCCTCAGGCAATCCACACACTGTTGTCTGTGTCCATGGGTCACGCATATATGTTCTTTGTTTTGTGGTAATAAATTCCTTTAGCAGTTTGGTTTGATTTTGTTCTTTATTTTACCCTTTGGGTTTTTAATTTGATAGTTTTCAAATAAGTAGCACATTCATATACTTTGGCAATGTTAAGATACAAGGATCTCAAAAGAGATATTTTACGCCTGTACTCATAGTAACATTCTTCCCAATAACAAAAAAAAAAAAAAAAATTAAACAAAGGTGTCCATGGAGGGAGAACTGGACAAACAAAATATGGTACATATACTAGAATATTATTCCGTGCTCCCACATGCTCCAATATGGATGAACTTTGTGGAACCTATGCCACGTGAAAGAATTCAAAGACAAAAAGGCAAATCCTGTATGACTCCACCTGTATAAGGTCCCAGAGTGGTCAAATTCACAGGACTAGAAGGTAGAGTGGTGGTTGCCAGAAAATGGGAGTGCAGGAATGAGTAGAATTTCATTTTTGAAAAATAAAAAGCATTCTGGAGATGGATGCTGGTGATGATTGCAAACAGCGTGAATGTACTTAATGCAACAGAACTATACACTAAAAAATGATTAAGAAGGTAAATTTTATGGTATCTGTATTTTACCATGATCAAAAACCAAAAAAGGAGAAGAAAATGTAAAAAGTATAGAAATTACTCTTTTACTTCTGTCCAACAGCCATCCAATTCTTTCACCCAAAATGCCTAACATCACCAGTTTTTGTGTATCCTTTTACAAAGTCTATGCACATACAACTACACACACACACACACACACAGGTCCACATGGGGGGGAACTGAGGCCTCCTTCCAACAACCGGCCCACCTTGGCAGCCACACCAGAGACCTACCTTGAAATGGACGCTCCAGCCTCACTCGAGCCTTCAGATGACTGCAGCCTTGGCCAACCTCCTGAGAGCAACTCGAGAGACCCAGAGCCAGAACTGCCCAAGCCACTCCTAAATCCTTGACTCACAGAAATTGTGAGGAATACTTACTGTTGTTTTAAGCCACTATTTTCATGTGATCTGTTATATAGCACCAGATAATCAATATACTGTGTGGGGCTGGAGTTCAGCTAGACAGACTTGAGACCCTCTGAGCTGGTATATTAATGAAAGGAGACCTTGTAATGGTAGGGAACTTGGGCCCAGGCTCCAAGTCTTCCCTTTGACCATAATATTTGTCATGCCACCAATGCATGGATTTTCACAGGCACAAAATTCCTTGACCCCCTGTCATATAAAGAAGACCAATGTGCAAATATAAAGTAGGGTTTGGCTGTTTGGGGGCAACTTGCAAGCAGAACAATAACGTAGTTTACTCAGTCACCAGGCTTTCAGAGAAGGGGATGAGGCCAGACACATTGGACCACGTATCGTATGGCTAGAGGTCGTGTAGAGAGGGAGGCTGCCTGGAATGCATCATGTTTATAGAAAAAGTGAGGCAGAGAACATCTTATAACACCAACATGGAAGCTGCTTGATGAATGAAATTATCTTGTTAGAAAGAGAGGCTTTATTTTCCTATTGCTCATTGGTACCTGCGGAGCCAGCTCTCTGCTGAGCTGCTGACAGGGGACAGGAAATGAGTCTCTAAGACGATCCCATTTGTTTCTCCTTACCTCCTGGATTCCCAACATCTCGTTGATCTCCATTCCCAGGCTGTGGTATAAACCCAGCAAATGTTTGTTGGCTCACTGGTGAGCATAGAGAAAAGCACTCATTTTTTGGTTCTCAGTAAGAAACTTTGGGAGGTAACTTGGGCAGGCACTGAGAGAACAGCATCAGCAAACTAATGAACTGCAGGCCTGTTCACTCTGCCTGGAAGCTTTCTAACCATTTTAGATAAGAATTCTAAATTGTTCCCAATGATGTACTCTTTTTCCTTATTGAAAATCCCATCCCCATCAGACAAATCCTTGTCATACAGCTTCTGTGCCGTGTTTTTTTCACATGCGTCATTGAGATACCTACACATACCCCTTAGCCAAAGCTGCCATATTCTCCAGAAAACACCCTCCTAGAAAACAGACAGGGAAATATGAATTCTGCATTTCCCTGCTTTCTCTCACTACAAAACATGCTGGGCTATTTTCCAGTCCCACTGCTCCACTGGGAGACTCTGTGCTATTGTCCCATGTGTGGTGGGCACCGCTCTTCATCTCAAATTACCAAACCAGCAACATTTATTTGTGGTCATTTGGGTCGATTATTAAATCTTGTTTGTTCAGAATTCCTTTTACTCACTCAGGCATTTGTCTCACTGGCTTACTAAGTGTGATTTAGTAATGACTCTTTTTGCAGAAGGAGGGGAGGAACCTGTGCATTATCACTTGGAACGATGCAGCCAGGGGTCTGTGCTGGGCGTGGAAGGAAGTGAGTAGGTTCGGAGCTGGCCTGTGCTGGCTGGAGCCCAGCAGCACATACCTGACCCTCAGTGGGGTCAGGAGAAGCTGAGACAGGACAAGAGAAGGGAGCGGTGGCCCCACCAATATGTTTTTATGAAAAAAGGCCTGGGGAGGGAAGTCTTGGGCAATCACTGCTCTCATGCACTCTTCTTTATCCTATCTCTTCAGCACCTCCCTGCTAGCTATCTAACATTTGGGAGTTTTGTTTTTTTAATTAAAAAATAAAACCAAAAAACCTAATGTGAATTTTCCATTAGCTTTTAAGGGTGGAGAACCCACTAAACCAAGACAGGGCACACATTTGTGCATGCGTTTAACAGCTTGGGGGAAAAGACAGACCTCATCATGAAGGTAGGCTCAGGGATGCAAATATTCTGACAACTCCAAAGACCTGATGAGAGGGGCCAGGAGTGGATGATCCTCTATAGATAGAAGGTCAAGTATGTTGTAAATAGTTGGTACCTGTTGAGCCAGGGGACAGAGTATCAGGATAAGTTGTTATTTGACTTAATAACCTATACCCATTGAAGATCATGGATTTTCCAGTTCTTAGGGACTGACTGCATTGAGGAAATAAGGGGGAGAAGTCGCTCTTCACTCTTGTTTGACCACGCTGCTGCTCAAGGAGGGACTGGCTACCCCTGGGATTCCAGCCTCGGCCTTGCTTTTCTTGCCCATGGCCCTTGTTATTTGTATATAAATACTTGACTATTTATATTTAATTCCTTACCCAATGGCTAGAGTCAGTTATGAATTTACTACACATATTAGTAAGAGGAAATAATGTATTTAATCAGCAATGCTGAGATATTTCCAAATACAATTTGCAGGATGTATTGTATTTGGAAATGGGGGTTCCAAATGATCCTCCCCTGAGGATGGGGGCTCACTCTGTGGTGGTGTCAGCCTTCACTTTCTTCACCTATCTCCTCAGCAGCCGAGTCTGATGTAGCAACTTTAGCTGTTGACATGGAGGCTTCATCCTTCTCCATTTTGTCAAAAACTTCATCCTCATCAGACATATCATTGTCATGCAGCTTCTGTCCCACCTTTTCTTCCACATGGTGTTGAGAGGCCAATACATATCGCAAAGTCAAAGTAGCCACCGTCTCCAGAAATCGCCCTCTTCCATCTCATGTCCCAGTGAGCATCTCTTATGTCCAAGGGTTGAGAAAAAGCCCCTTCCTCTGGTGCTGTTCTATGACAAAGCACAATGACACAGACAATTACTACAAAAATTATTGCTACTGCAGTCACAGGTGCTGCCCAAATGAGTTTGTGCTTGTACCCATTGCTTGGTACTTCTTGAGTGAGCTCACACGATTCCTGCTCTTCCTCTTCACCTCGGGCTTCTGTCCTCTCATTATTCCATTGATCTGATCCCAGTCTGCCTTGGAAACCTTTACTCATTGCTGCTTACTGAGAAGGTCCATCAGGAGGTTCATGAAGGCTGACAAACTGTCACCCTTTTCACCTAAGGATGACCTCTCTGGCTCAGTGGTCAGCTCGGTGCTGTTGTTTTTCTCCCTGCCTTATACATGTTTGTGAAAGAGCCTTCCACATCTCCTAAATATAGTTCTCCACCGCAGTGTGTGTTAGTCAGACACTCGGTGTCACTGTGCAGTTTGACTGTCCCACTGACAGCCTCGATATTATTTTTAAATTGGCAGAGGCAGCAGGCCTCATGGCTAGGTAGGACCGATTTTTCCAATGTAAAGGCCATCATAAGGATGCTCTCAGCTGTCTAAGTGACATTTGTGTTGTTCCCATGTCTAAATATTTTAATGCCGCCAATTTAAAAAGATACGAATTTTCAACAGTTGTCAGAGGATTGTGATTAAGAATTAACTTGTGTAAAAACTGCATTCCATGCCAGGATTGAAACATTCCAAATCTCACTTTTATGATTAAATTGTTATGAAGATTTATATGTTGCAAAAAAAGAATTCAAATGTATTCCTTTTGATAAGTTGTATTTTATTTGAGGATAAGTCTAAATATTGGAGGGAATGTCTAAATACTGGAGTGATAGCGGGCCTTCAGATGAATCCTCATGTAATTCTCTCAAATTATTTTCACTGAGGTTTAGTTTCTCGGCCCAATGGTACGAATTCCATGTATCTTATCAAGGTAAGAAATTGAGTTTCCCTGGAAATTTAAGATGGTGAAGGTGGCATTGTAGGTGCTGGGGTCTAACACAGGCACTCTGCAAGTCTCAGCTCGGGGGTGAGACCAGCACACAACACGGTCTCATTACTGAAGAAGGTACAGAGCTCACATTTGTTCATGATGGCATTCTGTTCAGTTGTTGGAGGACCTGTCTCAGTTGTTTCTAGTCGCTCAGTTCTGATAAATCCCAGGTCTGACTCTTGAAATGTGACTTCACTCAAGGTGGGCTGCTGAGCCGGAACAAGAAATGTCACCTTACTGTGCTTGACAGGGACTGTAGTGGGTTGAGGGCTGTATGGTGGTCAGCCTCCAAACAGCTCTTTACAGTAAGTTCTGGTGTCATGGTGAGCTCCAGGTCCAGTTGTGGAACTGACACCTCTGGCAAGGTTCCTTGCTGAGCTTAAAACAGGCTCTGGATGTGCAAATATCACCTCAGCGTGCTTTAGAAGAGCTGTAGTTGGCTGCAAGGATGTAGGATGTTCAGCCTTGAAGTGGCTATAGTGGGGTACAGGGCTGTAGGATGTTCAGCCTCCATAGTAGGTTCTGGTATTATGGTGAGCTCCAGGTCAAAATCTGGAACTTCCACTTCAGGCAAGGTTGGTTGCTGAGACTGACCCATCTCTAAATGTGGAAATGTCACTTTGGGGTGCTTTGGAAGAGTTGTAATCTGCTGCAGGGCTATAGTTTTAGCCTCTGAAGTAGGCTGAGCTATGGTCACCTGCTAGGATGGAGACAATACTATCTTTTCACAGGCCTTTTGATGGACACCCGGCTGGGTGGTAGGTTTGACCCCCTCAGTAGATTTTGCAACTGAGAACTTCTTCTTAGTTGCAGATGGTTTAATCTCTTTAAGGTGCTTTGGTGTTATCCAAACCCCAGCACCCACATTTTTTATTTCATATTAGGCAACATTGGAAGCTGTATCTGAATCTAGAGATGAGACTGTCACCTCATGATTTATAGAGGATTTTGGAGGCTGAACTGGACCCTTCTGCTGGACTGAAGGAGGTTCTACACCAGCAAGAAGCAATTGAGGCAGAGCTGAGCTCTTCTGCTGGGTTGAAGAGTAAACATTTTCAGAGGTGGCTGGATGCTGATCTAAAATTTCATGATAAATGATTAAAGATTTAAAAACTCAAGGGACACTGCGGACTGAGTTGAGGCATCCTCCTGGGTTGAAGAGGGTTCTGCCACCTCAGGGTCTTCTGGTTGATGAGCTGGGGCTTTCTGAGGGTTCGGAAAAGGTTCCATTTCCTCAGGAATCTCTGTAGCCAGAGCTGAGGCTTAATGTTGGAATGAAAAAGGTACAAAGTCTTCAGACGTCTATAAAGCCTTGAGTGAGGGAGCATTCTGATCCGCAGGCAGGGCTCAGAGGACTCCAAGGGAACGGAGGTCAGAAGGACAGGACCAGAGGCGGAGCTGGAGCTGCCTGGGCCAGCAGTTACAACAGCTGCCACGTGAAGAGGACCTTTGGGGTCCAGAGATGCAGCCCAGACATGACAAGGACAGGTCTGAAACACACTATCAACAAAAGTTAGTGGGGCACATTGAGCAATCCAGATAAGTGGGATACCAACCCCGTATTGTGAGCAAGTGTCAACAGTTGGCAGTCGGGTCACAACTGCCAGCTGTGTCATGCAGGCGTCCCTTAACAGCAAATCACTTCTTCCCCATCTCAGGTTCCAGCCTTTGTTTAGGCACCTTTATTAGTTGTGGGTTGAGAGTAACTGCAGAAGAGTGAGCCCTTTTTCCAGAATCCAAGCGGTCCTTTTCCCCTGCAAGGGGACAGCAATTTCTTACTGGGCCTCACTTCTCTCTTCACAGTGGGGCAGGATTTGGGCTGTTCACCTGGGTGGCCCCAGATTCCAGCATCCAAGGATGATGGAAAGGGGGCAGGGTGTTAAAGAAAGTGGGGAGTTGGGGGTGCTGCAGAGCTTCCCAGGGAAGCCACAGGGCCCGGCATCCCAGGAAATGCAGAAGTGCTGGTTTAGTTCTGGGAATTTGAACTCCTCCTTTAAAGTTATCATCTGAGAAACATTTTTCTTCCTTTTGGCCATACTGCTTCCAAGCAAAGTAACTGGACTTTCTTAAGAATCTTCTTCACTTCTACATAGTGCCTTTGTTTGACATATACATGAAGTTGAGCTTCCAAGAAGTCATCTTGTAACAGAGAATAAAAACTTTATACTGCTCTGACTTACCATGAAATTGAATTGGAATTAAATGTACTAACAAACTCACAGAAGATTCATGTATTAAAAGTTTCCTAATAGGTGTTCTATAGGCATCAACAGTTGCAGCTCCTGTGTAACCAAGGAATGACCCTGACCACAAGAAATTGGGCAAGCTAGAGGGACTCATATTCTAATGGGACTACACCTCCAGGAAGGGGAGAAAGGTTGAGCTAAGCATACATATGTTGCCCTGACAACCAGGATGACACATGCTGCTTCCTTTTTAAATTCTCCTATCCAAAGAACACACCAAGGCACATCATCATTAAGTTACCCAAGATTAAAAACAAAGAGAGAATCTTAAAAGCAGCAAGAGGAAAGGAAAGTTACCCACAAAGGAGTTCCCGTAAGGCTATCAGCTGATTTCTCAAAAGAAACCTTGCAGGAAAGAAGAGGCTGGAAAGAAGTATTTGAAGTCATGAAAGGCAAGGACCTACATCAAAGATTACTCTATCCAGCAAAGCTATCATTTAGAACAGAAATGCAGATACAGCGCTTCCCAGATAAGGCCAAGTTAAAGGAGTTCATCATCACCAAGCCATTATTATATGAAATGTTAAAGGGACTTATCTAAGAAAAGGAAGATCAAAAATATGAACAGTAAAATGAAAACAAACTGACAACTATCAACAAATGAACCCCAAAAAATAAAAACAGAGAAAAACAATGAAAACAAAAACTAAGCAAACAACTGAAACAGGAATAGAACCAGAGAAATGAACATCATATGGAGGTTTTTCAGTGGGGGCGGGGGGAGGAGGGGAGGAATAGGGGGAAAATGGTACAGGGAAGAAGAAGCATCATTGGTCGGCATTAAATAGATGGGAGAGGTAAAAAATGATATAGGAAACAGAGAACTCAAATACCTTTTATGTACAACCCATGGACATGAACTAAGGGAGGGAAATGGAGGGCTAGGGGGTGCAGGGTAGAGCGGGAATAAAGGGGGAGAAATTGGGAAAACTGTAATAGCATAATCAATAAAATATACTCAAAATAATAAGCCCTCCCACCCTTCTCAGCCACTGGGGGCTGGAGGTCCTGGGCCTCGGACACTAGCGACAGCAGGAGCAGAGGGGTGGAAGAGTGCCCGTCAGCAGCAGTCCCATGCCCTCCCCGCAGGGCTGTCAGTAGCTGCTGCCTGCTTCCAGAGTGGATGTCAAACTACACTATTAGTTTCAGTGATTTAATAGAGGGAGAAAAAAACTAAATGGGACCAAAGTTTATGTGCCTTCTTCAGTAGTACAGATTTTTGTTCTTATGTTGTTTTCAGGTCTTGAATCTATGTAGTAGTTGTAATGACAATTATTTAAATAGCTATTTCATAAATTATATGATTGTTAAATAAAAGATACCTTTTTTCCCCCACTGAACTCTGTCTTTGGAATTTTGCCTGGTAGAGAATGAGCGGTGGGACCCCACACACACTGGCTGGGTGCGGTAACATCCAAACCAGCAAAAATGCTGCCGACACATCCTATTCCCAGACATCAGCAGTAAAACCGCGGATGGAGCAATAAAACCGCATGATAATGCACACAGAAGATACCATGGAAACCACCCAAGAACAGAGTGAGAAACTGCATAGAACCAGAAATTCCTTTGTTCCCCTCGTTCCAAGTTTCCCCTATATAAACTGGCCAGGACACCTGAAATGCTGAGACTGGCTTTGAGACAAAAGTCCGCCATCCTGAGATGATGAGATCAGCTTTCTGTCGAGAGTCTGCCATCTTCCGGGTTGCTGGCACCTGAACAAAAACACTTTCCTTTACATCAGCACCTGCCTCTTGAGTATTGGCTTTCAAAGTGCCAGGAAGCCTGACCAGCATTCAGTTACAATCTCCTAAGGAACCAAGATGAACAGGACGGAGAATTGGATGGGAACCAGCCTAAGACATCTTTTTCAGTTACTTCTTAAGCTAGGCAGGGGATGAGAAGTCTCAGAATCTACCTTGCTCTAAACTGGACTCACAGAAAGGAGTTGAGGATTTTTTTCATGTGTGTTTTCCAGTCTCCAATCTTTAAGACAAAAAAAAATTTAAAAAGGCTTTATTGTGTAAAATTAACCTGCCTCAATATCTGCATTTCCAACACTTACCTCACGAGTATGGGCTCAGAATTCTTTCATAAGCAGCTGCTCAGCAGGAAGATCTAATGAGGAATTCTGTTTGCTGATGGTGGTAAAGAAAGTTTCCTGAGCAAACTCCAGCCTTACAAAATGATAGATCTGGATGTAGAATTTTACCAAATAGCACATGGAGCACATAATATCCTGCTTCTATGGGAAACATCAGTCAAGGTGACATTCAAGATGATAGATATAATGAGAGGATCCAGTGGACTGGGAAGAAGGGGACCAAGGGCACAGCCCCCAGGGGCCCAGATGTTATTCTGAAAGCTACGAATAGCAGAAAACTCTTACTTCTTATGGATGAGTTAACCAAGGAAGGGATTGGTAGATGAAAGAGCTGTATTATGTTCTATGGATCATTTCAGAAACAAAGAAAGTGGGATAGGATAATTAGTACATATCCTTTGCTCTTTCCCCACCTATATTAGTTTCCTAGGGTTGCCCTAACAGAGTGCCAAAACCTGGATGACTTAAAAGAACTGAAATGTATTCTCTCACAGTTCTGGAGGTTACAAGTTTGCAACCAAGGTATCATTAGAAAGAACCATGT
>PVJI01006300.1:0-87767 GCA_004026765.1 Micronycteris hirsuta | reverse complement strand
AAGAAATTGGTTTTGTCTTCTTTCTCAAGTATCTTAAGGTGGAATGTAAGGTTACAGATTTTGTATCTTTCTATGAACATTTAAGTTACTTCCCTTTAAACATCGCTTCAGCTGTATTCCAAAATGTTTAGTATGCTGTATTTTCATCTTTATTTAGTTTAAAATATTTTAAAACTTCCTTTAGACTTTCTCTTTGACCTATGGATAATTTAGAAGTGTGTTTTCAAATTTCCAAATATGTATAGGGATTTTTTTTCATATTGTTTTGCTCACAATGTTAGTTTAATAACTTCATGGTCTGAGAACATAACTTCATATAATTTGAATCTTTCAAAATTTGTTGAGTTTTTTTATTTGCCAGAATAAAGTGTAGCTTGAAAATATATATATACATGTGTGTGTGTGTGTAATTAAAACTATAAATTATTATACCCATATTATTAGCATGCCAACCACACTCAAGCAGGCCTTTCGTCTGTTGTACTTATTTTATGAGGGGACCCAAAAAATCCAGAATAATCTTCTGGAGAGTGGGCCCCTTGTAGTACAGGCTTCCCTTGCTAGGTGAGTGTTCTAGGAACCCACCTGTATCAGTGTACCAGCTGGCGTTGTTGTGAGAGGCTGTATTCAGTTTCAGTCATTTTTTTTTAACTCTCAATGTGTTTATCTGTTTCATGTTGGGTAATTTATGAGCTGTGAGCACGAATGCCCACACTGCACTGAGTGTCCAGCAGTTTTTGACCAAAAACAGCATAACTCCCACGCCCCGCCCTCTCTATTCACTAGCTCTCACTCCCCCCACGACGTCTTTTTGTTTCCCTGATTTAAAAAAGTCCTAAAAGCGACATGTTTTGCTGATGTGGAAGAGGTGAAACAAAAAAGCAGCAGAAACACTAGAAGGCATAGAAATCAAAATCGATGACTTCAAAAACTGTTTTTGAGCAGTCAAAACATATCTCGTTAGGTGTATTGCATCAAATGGAGAGTACTTACATGAAGTTTCAACATGTAAGAATAAATACACAATTTTATAAATAAATTCTGAGTTTTTTGTGCTCCCTTGTATATCTTGAAAGAAATATTGCATCTACAACTGCATTTAAAAAATAAGGAAGATAAGGAAAGAAGAAAAAGAAAAAGGAGAAAGTTACATGTTCATAGATGATTCAAGCAGTAAATGAAGCTTGGCTTAGAATATGTAAATTGTTTATGTTACAGAACTTTCGAAAACCAAAGGTAAGTGAAACATTGCTTCTAATAAACATGCCTGGCCATCCCGCTTCCTAAATTCAATGAAGGTAACTTTGGCCCTTTGTTTTTACCATGTAGTCGCATAGGCTTAAAATTCAAGGTAAGGTTAACAAGTTTGGCCTTTGCTTAATGATTGTTATTTTACTTCTTACTTTACTTGTTAGCCAATAACCCAAAAAGCTATCACTTTACAAACTATGCCACACACTACACTACTTTTAGATTTGTAAATAAATTGGGTAAAAATTTGACAGTTTTCATCAAAGACTATAACGTCTTTTCCCCCTCATTATGTACATAATTTCCTTAAGTTTTATTTAATTTCCCTAATGAAAGTATACTCTAAAATCAGTGTTTATTCCTTCAGCAGTTTATTCCCTGTCTCATGTCACTAGAAAGGCTTCTAGCAGTGCACCAAAATACATTTTAACTGAGGTGTTTAATTATCTTACCCAGTTTTTGGACATTAGAATTATCTGACAAGAAAATAAGTGGTGAGATATTTCAAAATAAAGGGGTCTGACTTATCTGACTTTAAACATTTTCTTCCTAAAGAAAATTGTTGCTTTCCTTCATTATGCATTATATTAGAATTTTGCAAACAAAGAATGGTTTTACATAATCTCTTTGAGGAACAACTTCCTAAAGTTGAAAATGAGCATGCTCTATTATCTATTAACTTTTCATCTTGGTTTCTTTATTGAAAAAATGTGCACACATAAAAACATGTTGTGGGATTTCTTTTTCTTCAGCAATGTTTTCACAGAAAAAATGCAAACATCTTGACTTTTCAATAAGATACGTTATATTTAATTAGCTAAATATTACATTGAAATCAAAGTGATTTAACTAGCTATACTAGGTATTTTTTTCGTGGGGCAGGACATGGCCTTGGAGCCTGCAGCGGCCTGAAGAGGCGTGTTATGGGCGGAGCTCTGGGCCAGGTGCACCTGCCCAGGTGCACGTGCGCTCTCTTCGTGCCACCTGCACCTGTGGCGCTCCGGAGATGTGGTGTGCAGCTTTTTCTCTGTGGCCACCCAGCGCGTCTCAACCGTGACATCGACGTTGACTTCCTACCCGACGACTCCTTATGTGTGGGCTTGGTCCCGCATCTGCACCACTCACGTCTTCAGTACGCGAGCTTTGGGCCAGGTAAGCTGAGCCCGCAGGGGCCAGGACAGCGACGTGGTAGGGGGTGTGTGCGGTGGAGAGCGCATCTGGACTCATCTTGCTCTTTGTCCTGGAGGGCCCGCTCCCCACCGCTCCCAGTCTGGGCGCGTGGGTTCTGAGCACTCAGACGTGGTCTTCTCCTCACGCTGGCTGTGGTGGTGATGCCGTGGCCCTCAGATGAGCTCTTCCCCTTATTTTATTAATACAGATAAAACTCAGAACTCTCATAGTGTTGAGTGAAAAACGTTTCAAAAAGAGAAATACCTTTTATGTAAATAAAAACTCCAAAACAAGTGTATTGGTTCAAGATACCTACGTATTTAAATAAAACTACAAAAACCTGAATTAAATTCATGTTTCCCATCTCCAGGGTAATCGTTCCCTTTGAGAAGGAAAGGAGGGAAGCGGACCTAGGGGATGGGTTTAGCTGTATCTGTAGTACATTTTTAGTCCTTTAACTAAAGAGTAGTCTGAAATTTTAAGCATGGTGTAAATATGAATAGCACATACAAGAATTTTTATGCAAGTTTTATATGATGAACTATTCTATGCTTTAAAATGAAAAATCAATGAAATAATTTATTTGTAACTTGCATATCAATTTATTTACATGTCTAATTGGAAGTTTCCACATATCTTGGTCTTCCAGATATTCTCAGAGCACCATTCTCAGGAGTCTGACCATCATTTTTTCATTTTTTTTTTAAATTGTGGTTAAAATACATGTAACGAAATTTATTTTCTTAACCATTTTTAAGTGTACAGTTCCATGGTATTAGGTGCCTTTATATCACCGTGCGAGCATCACCAGCATCCATTTCAAGCACTCTTTTCATCTGCCCAGACTGAAACTCTACACCCATGTAAACGACAGCCCCAGGCCTCTCTTCCCATAGCCCCTAGCAACTGCCATTCCATTTTCTCTGTATGACTTTGGCTATTATAGTTACCTCAAGGAAGTGGATTCCTATAGTATTTGTCTTTCTGTGACTGGCTTATTCCACTAAGCATGATGCCCTCAGGGTTCATCCATGTTGTAGCATATGTCGGAATTTTCCTCATTTTCCTTCTTTCTTATACCACATTTACTTATCCATTCATTAGCTGATGGAGAGACTTCAGTTACTCCACTTTTAGCTATTGTGGACAATGCTGTTGTGAATATGATTGTACAAATACGTTTTTGAGATCCTACTTTGAATTCTTTTCACTATACATCTAGAAATGAAATTGGTGGATCATATGTTAATTCTACTTTTTTTTTTTTTTTTTGAGAAACTGCCATACTGTTTCCACAGTGGCTATACCTTGTTCAATTCCCACTAACAGTGCACAACAAGGATTCCAGTTTCTCCACATCCTTACTAAAATTTGTTATTTTCTGTATTTTTTAAATAGTCACCATCCCAGTGGTATCACATTGTAGTTTTGATTTCCGTTTCCGTAATGATTAGGGATGTTGAGTATCTTTCCATGTGCTTACCGGCAATTTGTATTTCTTTGGAGAATTGCTGTTTAAGTTCTATGCCCATGTTTGAATGGGCTTTTGGTTTGTGTTTGAGTTTCAGGAGTTGTCTGTGTAGTTTTATAATTAATTAATTATACCTATAGTTAATTCCCTAGAAATACATCCCCCAGATATATTATTTGCAAATATTTCCAACCATTACCTACGTTGCCTTTTACTCTGACAGTGCCTTTTGATATACAACTAAAAAAATGTTTTTTGTGAATTTGTTTTTCTTTCCTCTTGTATCTGTACCTTTGGCATCATAGCCAAGAAATTGCTGCCAATCCAATGTTGTAAAGCTTTAGGCCACGGATCTATTTTGAATTAGGTTTTATACATAATGTCAGGTAAAGATCCAACTTCATTTTTTTTTCATGTGGATACCCAGTTTTCCCACCACTATTTGTTGAAAATATTGTGCTTTCCCAAATAGTTTTGACATTCTTGTTGAAAATCATTTGATAATATATTGAAGGGCTTATTTCTGGACTCAGTATTCTAATCCATTGTTCCTATGTCTGTCTTTGTACCAGTACCATACTGTTTTGATTACTGTTGATTTGTAGTATGTTTTGAAAACAGGAAATATGAATCCTCCAGCTTTGTTATTCTATTTCAGGATTATTTTGGCTATTTAGGGTCTCATGAAATTACGTACAAATTTTAGATGGGTTTTCTATTTCTACAAAAACTTGTTGAAATTTTGATAAGGATTGTATTAAATCTGTAAGTCATTTTGGGTTCTATTGGCATTTTAATAATATTAAATCTTCTGATTCATGAACATGGGGTATCTTTCTACCTTAAATATCCTCTTTAATTTTTTTCAGCAATGTTTTGTAATTTTCATTTTACAATCTTTCAACTCTTTTGTTAAATTAATTCTTATGTCTTTTAATCTTTTAGATATCACTGTAAATGGAATTGTTTTCTTTATTTCCTTTTCAGATTGTTCATTGTTAGTGTATATAAATGCAACTGATTTTTATGATGACTTTGTATCATATTGGTTTGGTGAATTTGTTTATGAGTTCTAATAGGTTTTTTTTTTTTTGCATGAGGAATCTTTGATATTTTCTGCATATGAGATCTGTGATCAGAGATCAATTTAGTTCCTATCCAAAATGGATGCTTTTCATTTCCTTTTCTTGCCTAAATGCTATGATTAGGACTTGTAGAATATGTAGAATAGAGGTGGCAAAACTAAGTGTACTTTCTTTGTTCATAATCTATTGAAAAAAACTTTTTGTCTTTAACCACTGTGTATGGTAATATCTATAACTTTTTCATATATTGGATTTATTATGTTGAGGTAGTTTTCTTCTATTCCTAGGTTGTTTAGTGTTTTTATCATGAAAGTATGTTGAGTTCTGTGAAACGCTTTTTCTGCATTAGTGTTTGTGTTTTATTTCCCTTAATTCCTTTAATGCTGTCTGCTACACATTCCATTTGTTAGTATTTCACTTTGGAGAGAATTTTTGTATCGATGTTCTTAAAAAGATATCGGCCTGTAATTTTCTTTTCTACTAGTGTCTTTGTCATGCTTGGGTATCAGGGTAATGTGAGGTAATAGCCTCATATAACAAGCTAGGAAGTGTTCTTGTCTCTTCAATTTTGGGGTAAGTTTGGGAGGATTGATTTTAGTTCAACTTTAAATGTCTGGAAGGATTCACCACAAAGGCATCAGGTCCAGGGCTTTTGTTAGGAAAATGTTTTTTATTACTGACTCAGTTTTCTTACTTGTTATAAATCTATCCAGGTGTTCTGTATCTTTCTGGTTCTTTCTTTGTCTCCCCATTTTAGGTGACTCTTTTTGTTTGTTTCTGTGCCTCAGATTGTGCTACTTTGACGACCTTCGGTGCAGCCTTCTGTGGCAGGATCTGTGGGACTCAGTGGTGCCGTCTTTTTTATATCCTGATCTGGATGCTCTAAGGGTGCCCTTATTCAGTTTATGTGGGCTCTCTTGTTGGGCTTGGGTTTTGATTATTGATGGCTCATTCATTGGCGGGTTCTCCCCTGCAGCTGGCTGACTGAGAGTCACAGCTCCCACCACATTTTTAATGCTGTTGTACAGGTGCTGGCAGAACAAAGCAAAACCACCCAGAAAGCTAAACCCATGCCAGCAAAAAGAAACAGAAAACAAATACAAAACAACGCAAAACAGTAACCAAAAAAACCCTCCCACATCAGAAATAAAGCCAGCAAATGAGCAAAGATTAATGAAGGTGGAGAGTATTAAGGGTATTTGAAGATAAGAAAATAGAATATGAGATGACTAAAGGAAAGAACAATGATTTTGAGGAGCAAGAGGGAGGAGAAATAATAAGAGTAGGGAATAGAAACAAGGTGGAAAGAGGTAAAAAATAAAATTTAAAATGTAAGCAAAAAATAGAAGGGAGATGGCAAAATGGACTACGAAAAGGGAAGAGTATCATATCAGGTTTAAAATAAAATTTAAAAAATAATGAACTAAGAGGAATAAAATTGGCAAAAAGCCCACAATAGGGTTAATGACAAAGACAGATGAGAAAATATTGATAAAGGTGGAATGAAAATAAAAATATTATAAAAAAGCTAAAAGAGAATATGTGATGTCTACAGTCAAGAAAAATGATTTTGAGAGGATAGAGGGAGGTGAAATAAAGGAGTAAGGAATAGAATCCAGGCTAAGAAAGGGAAAAATAAAATTCCAAACTCAAATAAGCAAGGGAAGGAGAAAGGCAAAATGGAGTAAGACGGGGGAAAGTAACCTGTGAGGTTTGATTTAAAAAGTGAACAAATAGGAATAAAATGAAGAAAAACAACAATAACTGCACTATCCATGCCAATCGAGCTACAATTAATAAAGGTGGAAAAGTAAGAATATCATAAGAAAAGAAAAAAGAATGTGAGCCGAATGAAGGAAAGAAAATGATGTTGAGAGGACAGAGGGAAGAGGAATGTGAACTAGGCATAGAACGGGGAGAATAAAACAACACGAACATAAGGAAGGGAAGGAAGACGGCAAAATGGAGTAAGACAGAAGGAAGGTACAAAGTGAAATTTGAAATAAAAATAAAATAAAATAAGGTAAATAAAATGAATAAAAATAAAAGACAAAAGATAGTGAATTAATTGGAACAGAATTGAAGAAAAAGAAAAAATGGTAAAAAGCTATGTGAGAGTAAAGAATAACACAATTACTGAAGAAAGATAAGATGGAATTCATCTCAGCAGGGCTGGCGTTTGCCTTCTGTCTTCTCCTTCTGGATCCACCGCTGGTTTTTTACCAGCTCAAGGTCCAGGGGTGAGTTATCCAACTTCTGGCAGCACCGCATGTATCGCCTTCACCTGCCTACAGAGGGGGCTTCTATTGCAACCCAGAGGGTGGGGCCCCTGGATCTCTCCCGGGAGGTGCTGTTCCGTCTTCTGGGAAAAGTGTGGGTGTGTTCCTCTGCCCTTGTGCCACCCGTCTCGGTCTATCCCAGCTTATTTTCAATAATGTATAGTTTCTGATGAGTTGGCTGTCCTTTTTAAGGGAAGGGCCAGTCTGTGTAAGAGGATCAGCTCCATCCTACTTGGTGTTATGGCAGCTTTGTGTGCCAGCTGAGGCTGGACAGGGCCCTGATTTCCCCTCGCTGCACCAATTTGATTTCTTATCTCCCTGCTTTGCGGGCCTCAGCAGAATAGGGCCCTGGGAACCAGTGTATTTTCCCTGAGAGAAATACAAAACAGGCCCTTTAGGCATTTCTCTTCCTGTCTTTATCCTGCAGATGTGCACCTTGCAGAGGGTTCTTGAGCCTGTCCTGATTGTTTTGCCGAGCTTCCCCATTGGATTCCATGTTTACGGCCCTACAAGACTTGGGGGCAGTGTATGTGTTTCCCTTCCCAGAATATGAACTCCGCTGGAGAAGGGGGCTCTGCCAGGCTGCACATAATCTCAGGTGTTCAGCTCTTGCCCATCTAATGCCCAGTCCACTGCCCTTGCAGCAGAAAAAGTCCCAAACTCTCCACTTTGCATAGCCCCCGGCTTGCTAGCCATGCTAGGCTATGACCCATAAATCCCTTTGCTGTGCAACTTTCTGATCTTCCTGCCCAGCTGTATTCTGTGGCAACAATTGTGCTTTCGATCCTGTGCCTTGCTGGCAGGGCAGTTGTGCTGGGGTCTCTGACCAGCATGCTTCGGCTCCCCTTTTAAAAAGTCTTTCTGTGGCACTTCTACTGCAGTACCGAGTCACTGTCCGGTTCTCTGCACACACCACCTCTCCAAAAAGCCAAAAGTCTCTCACAGTCATGGCTGGTCACAGCCCACCTCCACCCAACCCAGGTGCAGCCCCTGATTGTTTTGGGAGATAGAGCCCCACTCTATCTCTCTAGCACTTTCTTGGTTGGCATTTGGCACTGCGGCTATGGAGGTGCTGTTTGCTGTGTGTGTAGCCTGGATCTCCCCAACTTTGTATATCCTTCAAGTCACTCCTGGCCAGGGTCTGGTGTTTACCTGCACAGGACTGGGACCCCTGCCTTGGGAGGTGAGGGAGCACAAATCTGTGATTTCTGACTAATCTCTTCACTGCTGCAGGTGCCATGCTTGGGATGTTTCCCCTTCAACTTATAAAATTTCCTTACTACTTGTTGTGAAGCCTCTTCTGTACTCCTTGGCTTAAAAACTTTGTATCAGCTAAGATTCTGTTGATTGTTAAGGTCATTTGTTGGCAGAGCAGTTGAAAATTCAACTTGAGGGCAAGAGCAATTGGACTCAGCTTCCACCTACTTGGCTGCCACTTCAATTCCAATAATGCTTTTTAAAGCCATCTTTTCATAACTAGGGTAAATTAGGTAACTTCTGTATTGAAATAAATCTTTAGTGTTAAATTATATACAGAGTTTTTTGTTTTTGTGTATAGTTTATAATAAAAATATTTCAATAACTATCTGTAAAATGTAATAAATTACCCAGGAACTGCTTTGGTTTTGTTTAAATGCATGTAAAAATCATTATTCTTTTTTCTATAAGTCAGTAAAATAAGATTTTGAAAACTAATACTAAAAGACAAAAAGTTACCTCATTTTATAACTCATATTTTCAACATTTACTTTACAATATGTTAGCTTCCAGAAAATGGACATTTCTATTGAGAAAATAAAATCATAATTTTGTATATATATATATGTTCACCAATATTCCAAAGGTTTGCCACATTTCCATGACCCTAACACCTCAGCCATTTACTCTGTAGAAGCTTAAAAGCCTGGAATGTAGCATCTCTGGTGTCAGTCATCAAAATTGGGATTCAAATCCATGAGCTCCCTTTGTGAGAACCTATAGACCAGGACATACATTAGAGAGACAGGAGACAGGAATGATTATTCCACTTTAATTACCCTCAAGAGACTAAAGACAGCAATATAACAATCCATTGGATTTTAATACAGAAATATGAAGGAGAGAACCTAGTATTCCTCCTGTTGCTAAGGACAAAATTTCTAGTATGCTCTGTAAGGCCCTCTCTAACTCTATCTAAAAGTGAAGTACTATCTATTTTGTCAGCAAATTTCAAAGTGTGGTCCAAAGATTACCTAATTGGAGATCCAAACAACCTGAACCCAAAGTGACCCACACTAAGACATACAGTAATGAAAATGGCAAAAATTAAGGAAAAAGAGACAATCTTGATGGCAGGAAGAATGAAGAAAGAAAAACAAATGCAAGTTTCACATAAGGGAAACCCTGCAAGGCTATTAGCTGATTTCTCAGGATCAACATTATAGGGCACAAGGGAGTGGCAGGAGACACTTAAACTACTGAAAGAGAGGAATCTACAGCTTAGAACAGGACAATTTAGGATAACATTTCCCAGCAAGGTTATCATTTTGAATTGAAGGAGAGATAAAGTTTTTCCCAGAGAAGCAAAAACATAAAAGAGTTCACAACCACCTAACCAGCCTTATAAAAAATGTTAAAATCTCTTTTTACACGAAGAAAATAAATGGCCATAACTAGAAATAAGAAATTAAAGGAAAGAAAGAAATCTCAGGAAAGAAAAAAGTCAAATATTCAAGACTCAGTTAATCAACAATGTATGAATGACCCATGGGCATTCACAATGGGGTGGGGACTGACTGTGGGAGTGGGGGTGAGGGGCAGGGGAGAGCCATGGGGGAAAAGTGGGACAACTGTAATTGAACAACAATAAAAAATTAAAAATAAAAAGCTAATGGGAAGGTCATTTTATTGTTGGCGTACAGAGATCAGGGAAAATATCCCATTTGCTCTAGCAACAAGAAAAATGAAATACTTAGTAATAAACTGAACCAAGGAGGTGAAAGACCTGTACTCAGAAAACTGCACAACACTGAAGAAAGAAATTAAGAAAGACACAAATAAATGGAAGCATATACTATGTTCATGGTTTGGAAGAATGAACATCATTAAAATGTCCATACTACCCACAGCAATCTATAGATTCAACACAATCCCTGTGAAAATACCAATGGCAGAGGGAAGGGGAGAAACTGCAGACAACTGTAAGTGAAGAACAATAAAGTAATTTAAAAAAATGGCATATTTCATAGATATAGAATAAACATTTCAAAAATATATATGGAACCATAAACCACCCTGAATAGCCTCAGCAATTTTGAGAGAGGAGAACAAAATTGGAGGGATCAATACTTGATATCAAACTATATTACCAGGCCACTGTAGATTTACATTAGATGGTCGACGCCCAGGATGGCACATCAAAAGGATAGATATGCAAATGGAAAGACAATAGGTTTGCAGTGGAACTCGAAAGGAATAACAATACGGGTCTAAGGAAGCTAGGCATGCATTAGCATAAGTTCTTTTGATCCAGGGAGAGAGAGGTTTTAGCATGAGCAAGTTTTAATTCTAAGAAATAGGCTATCCTGATTCCCCACAGGAAATCTCGCTGTCACACACGTGGGGCCTGCTTGCTCTCCTACATTCCACTGGAGTTTTCTCCTAGACATGAAACATTAGGGCTACATATCCCACGGTGAGAGGCCTGGACTCCTCTTCAGACAGCTACATGCAAAAAAATGACTAGACCATCACCTTATACCATACACCAGGGTAAACTCAAGATGGATAAAAGACTTAAATGTAAGTTGTGAGAACGTAAAAGTCTTAGCGGAAAACATAAGCAAGAAAATCTCAGATACCCCACGCAGCAATATTTTCACCGATACATCCCCTAGGGCAAAGGACCTAAAGGAAAGAATAAATAAGTGGGACTACAACAGAGAATTTGCATTTCTAACCCAATATCCAGTAGATTTTTTTCAAATAATACTTTACAGAGATATAATTGTGTAACATAAATTATGTTATGACCACCTGCACCAAGATATAGGGCATTTTCATCGTCCCAGAAAGTTTCTCTAGCCCCTTTCTAGCCATTTCTCCTCCATCCTCCAACTGTGTTAAGCACAATTCTGATTCTCTCAATGTACGTTGGTTATATTTGTTCTTGAGCCTCATCGAAATGGAGCCTACAGTAAGCAAGCTTTTGCTTCTTTTTCCCTTCCCTCAGCATACTGTTTTCGAAGCATGTAATTTTTAGGCATACTAGAATTTGAGAACCAAAGACCTCTGAAGCAGAAACTGTGTTAAGGAAACTTGACGTTGGAATTTCTTCCTCTGAGGTGATGAAACCTCTTCAAATTATCATCCCATCTTAAGGTCATTGTGCACTTAAGGCATATTCATTACTTGTTTGGAAAATAGTCTGTTAAGTTGATCTCTTCTGCCTTAATGATTTCACTCATGGAGGCCAAACTAGCTTAAGAAACCAACTGCTGATTATTGTCCTTTACACTTCTGTCCTCAATTTCTGAAGTTATACTTGTCTTCATTTTGAATTTTTTGAAGAGAATTTTAATAATACTACAATGACTGCCAGTCAAAAGTCAGTAATATCTGGCTTAAATAAAATAATCAGTAGTGGCTGAATAACTTGGCCTTTACCATTTCTTCTCAGAGTCCTTTCCGCTTGATTTCCACAGACTTTCACTCAAGAATTCTAAGTAGTTTCTTAGAATTGGGGAAATAACACAGCAAAAAAGCAAAGTTATAATTATCAGAGAAGCATGAAAATTATGATGAAAAACACTTATTGGATCACCAAGGCTTCATCCCCGCTAGGGAGATGTCAGTCGCTGTAATAGGTCGCTGAGTGTTTTGCCAAGTTCATTGCTTTAAGCAATTTGGCTTCTATTTTCTCTTTTGGCTGAGTCTTCTGCAATCCAATAATTGCTGAAGAATCAAAGTTTTACTGGAGATGTAACATAATTTTCCCTTTTAAGTGGGAAAAACACACTCTGTGTTTCTGCTGTATTCTTGCATCACTACCACACTTCACTTCTGACACCAAGTGTGTGGGTTTTCCACACATCAGGCATTTCTCTGACACCAGTTGATTATCCCATAATTTAATTCAGTTCTGACAATATCTGCATAGAGATAGTGTCAGGTCCCACAAGTTAAGGGCTCAGCCTCACAAGACTGCCCCCCTCTTCAGATACCAATTATAACTCCAGACCGTCACTGTCCTTCTGACTGACAGGCTATAAATGGAATTTCCCATGACCCCTTCCTTGGGTTTGACAATTTGTTAGAACAGCTCAGAGATCATGAAAACACTTATGTTCACCAGTTTATTAAAAAGGATATAACAAATGATACAAAAAAAAATCCAGATAGGTCAACGGATTCACAGGCTGATCTCTGAAAGGGTCCTGAGTACAGGAACTTCTGTCCCCATTGAGTGTGTTACACTTCCAACATGGCATTGTGTTCATCCCCACTTCCCCTTTTGGGATGTTCATGGAGGCTTCATCAAACAGGCACAACTGATCATTAACAGAGTGTCCAGCCCCTCTCCCCTTCTCAGAGGGCAAAGGATGGGTCTGGTAGTTCCTCGATCTCCAAGGTTTGGCTCAGGGCTTGGACCAGCTCCCAACCTGAAGCCCACCAAGAATTACCCCATTAAAACAAAAGAACTACAAATAACTTGTTTATTTTTATAAGCTTATTATAAATTTAGATGTTATCCTGTTTGGTTTATTCAATTTAGATGTTATCCTGTTTGGTTGAATTCCTTTCTTGAATTAACTATCAGGACTTAGAAAAAAGTATAAACTATAGTTCAATTCAAAGATTTGTAAAGTTTTCTTTCCTGAAGCACATATTTATCCACATTGAGTGTTTAACTCTATACTGTAAAAAAATATGTTCAATTTCACTAGACATCAATCAACTTGTAATTGTGGGGCTTTCCAAATGGTCATTAAGGGACTCACAGATTACTGTCTGAGTTCCGTGGGATGCTGTGCTTTCTACTCTCATTTATTCTAGGTGTAAAGGAATGAAATCCACCGTAACACTGGGTCACACAAATGGCCTAGTAGCCCTATGACCTTTTGCTTCAAAGAAGAATATACATCACTGAAAATGTTACTAATTCTGAGCTGAGGTCTTTTCCATCTCTTTCACCTTTGATGCTTTCCCATTGATTCAGCATGAATCCTGTTTCACAGAGATGGAGATAAAGTGCACATTTCTACTCCACGTTCCATTCTGTGCATCTCTATTGGAAAAATGGGCATTTTATAACTTTGAAGTTTTGTGCTGAAAGATTAGGTATCATAAAAAAGAGAGAAATACTTAATTCCCAGGAATCTTAAAACAGGTAAACTCTATACACTAATCTGTAAAAACAGAATATTAGGAATGAGAACAACAAGATATGATCAGATCCATGGCTCCGCTACAGACTAGCTGCAAAACACATCATCCTAACCTCATTCTTTTTCATTTGTAAACTGAGGACAATAACACTTGGTTTGTCTGGTGGAGAGTTTTGTCATTTCTGTGTCATTTTTTTCTTCGGTGTGTGTGTGAGTATGTGTGTGTGTTTGGAGATGGAATGAGGTCATCTATGCACCTTGTATACTAAACGGTACTGTGGAAGTATTGCTACTGGTGGTGATGCCGACGGTGGTGGCAAGCATTCCGGTGGACTGGCAGTCAGAGCAGAGGCACTGCAGGTCAAACCCCTGCTTCTGTTATACTTCGCGTGTGTCATATTTTTATATCATAGTTTCTTCAGCTGCAATATGGCTTTAAAAATTACTGTTTATAACAAACTCACGAAAACAACTATTTAAATAAAGTGCATAGATGTTACTAGATACTAAACACATTAGAAAGCACCAATAAATGTGAATTTTCTTTCTAATTCCTCTCCCTTTGCATGCACACTCTCACACACACACACACACACACACACACACTCCGAAACAAATCTGAGGCTAGGGCAAGATTTGGTAAATTACAGCCTGAGGGCCAAATCTGGTCCACCATGTGCCTTACTAAGTAAAGCGTCATTGGAATATAGCCATACACATTTGCATACATAGTGTCTATAGATACTTCCCCACTATAATGGCAGAGTTGACTAGTTGTGACAAAGACTGGCCCCAGATCATAAAATATTTACAGGCCTATATGGCCCTTTTCAGAAAAAGTTTGTTGATTTTTGGTCTAGTAAAAGATCTAGATCTAGTACTAAAAACATAATGAATGCATAGTCCTGTTACACAGTGATTATTACTTGGACTCCAGACACTTAAACTTGGGGGTTTAAATGGGATCTCAACTTTTTGTGTCAGAATCACTTTCGCAGTTAAACTTTCATTTATGTTGGTTATAAATATATTTATCACATCCAACAATAAAAAAGAATGTAAAAATATCTGTATATTAATTTAATAATAGACATAGTAAATTTATCACATATCAAAATAAATGAGAATTTAATGAAAACTATTTTTTCCAAAGGGAAAAAATCAATGAAATTATTAAAATTGCTTTTTGTTTTTGCAAATCTTTTTTCTTAAGATTTTATTTATTTATTTTTAGAGAGAGGGGAAGGGAGAGAGAAACATCAATGCGGGGTTGCCTCTTGTGCAACCCCTATGAGGAACCTGACCTGCAACCCAGGCATGTGCCTCACTGGGAATCAAAGCAGTGACCCTCTGCTTTGCATTCTAGTGCTCAATCCACTGAGCCATGCCAGCCAGAGCTGTTTTTGCAAGTCTTTTCCCTTAATTGAAGACTGTAGGAATCTCAATTCAAGCATTTGTAGGATGTAGGAATCTCTGCATTCAATCTGTTCAGATGTCACGTGCACACAGCTTCTGCAAAATCCTATACTTGTAATAAAATGAAAGTGCAAAAGGAAAAGAATGTTCTAGCAATACTGTGAAATAAGGTATGAGTTTGGGGACCTCTAATTCCAGATTTACTTTGAGAGCCACCTTTATAATGCAGTTTGCACAAGAAGTTATACTTTCGAAAAACCCAAATCAGGATATTCACTTATAACTCCTCAAAAAATAAACCTTTAACTTACAGTTTTGAGATCTAGTCAGTTTTACTCTTTGCCTCACAGCAAAGAATTTACAAATATACAGATATATTTTGTTAAGCAAAAGACTGCAATTAAACGTAGTCCTAAAATTCAAATCCACATATATAAAAATATATTTTCTATTGATTTGTGCTTTTAAAAGTAAAGATGGATTCATTATGTGCCAGGCTTAAAATACTTCAAAGCCATAATCCTGTGTTTTTCTTACCAGGAGGTAGACCATACTAGACCAGAATCAGGGATTTGCAAGGATCCATTTTAAATATAGCTGTCTCTACAATTTCCAAGTCCCTGCTTTATAAAATAAGAAACATATAAGGTTTGATATAAATGGAGTGATCTTTAAAATTACATCATAATACATGTTCATTTTAGATGACTTAGCAATACACATCGCAACACCAAAAACAAAAATACATCCTAAACACCACCAGGAGTAATGGCCTTTGGAATTGTTCTAGTTTACTTTTTATTGTTTTAATTAGACACCTGTGATCCCCATGTCCCCAAAAGTAAAAAAAACTGTGGTTGAATTATTTTAGTTTTTCCTAAGAGAGTCACTTAATTAAAAAACCTGCCATGCTATTGTTAAAAAAAATCTCATCACAATAAATGCTCATTTGAAAATATTAAGAATATATTTTAAATCTTTTTTTAGTACTTTTACTTTTTATCAGTTTTATAGCTTTTTTCTACATTGTTTTTTTGCTGTTCAAGTACAGTTGCCTCCATTTGCCCATCACCACTCCCCCCCACCCCAGCCATCCCCACCTCCCACCCTTGATCCTACCTCCCTTTGGTTTTGCCCATGTGTCCTTTATACGTGTTCCTGAAAACCCTTCTCCCTCCCCCCCCCATTATCCCCTCCCACCTCCCTTCTGGTTATTGTCAGTTTGCTCTTTATTTCACTGTCTCTGGTGAAATATATTATATTTTGCTTGGTTGTTTGTTTTGTTGATTAGGTTCCACTTATAGGTGAGATCACTAGAATTTATACAATATTTTTTAATTTTTGTTGAATTTTGTGGAGTGACATTGGTTAATAAATTTACATAGGTTTCGAGTGTACAATTCTGTAATACACCATTTGTGTATAGTACTGTGTTCGCCACCCCGAGTCAAATTTCTTTCCATCGCTATTTATCCTCCCTTTGCCCTCTTCTACCTAACCATCATCCCCCTGGAATATATTATCTTTTAAAAATATTTTGCTTAAAAGTTACTTTGGTTGGTGTCTAAGAAAATTACTTAGGAAACATAATCATTTTTGCATATAAGGACAAAGTACTCATTTCTTTTTCGTTAGAGAATAGAAAAATACTTGAGATTTTAATAAGGTCAAATAAACTGACATACAAATACATAATTACAATAAGTTGAATATGGTATCATTTCAGGCAAGAAAGGCTGGATAATGAAATGCACAATATTGGAATTCTGATTAGCTAAACTGTGAAAATTTAATTTTTCAAAAGAAAAGTGACTGATGCTAAAAAGAAATAGAAAAGAGGATTTCACTTATGGCTAATAGGATCCCTCAGTCATCATAGTTAGGATAAATAAGTTTGAAAATGACAGTAAACTTGGTAATTTTACAAGCTGCTATGACACATGGTATGTATCACTGTACAGTTTCAGTATCTGTGAGTCTCCTGCAGCTTTGTAGAATCTCCAATTCCATCAATGTAGATAAAACTCAGCAAAGCGATTTTAGTAGTACCATGAGAAAACAATTCTAAAAATTTAGTAGTACCATAAGAAATAGACATATGCTCTCATGAAAGCATATGTTTATTGAATAAGTATGTTTCAAGAAAAATATAGTCTTATTTCAAAAAAATGTAGTCATACCACTTTATGGCATAAAATATTTTCTTTTCTGCCAGCCACATATGTTTTTACAAAACACGTACAGTAATAATAATGAGTTAATAGTCCATTCTGAAAGAAATATAAAGTAATACAAATTCTTCAATGAAATTCTACAGACTATCTTTTGGCCTCAAAGACCAACCATTTTTTAAATGGATCAGGTTTTGTGCTTATACTGGGTATTAGAGCTTTAAACATGAAAAAGAGAGGTTCCCACTTCAGAGGAGGAACTTCAAATAGTCAAGTGCAAAGGGCAAGGAGTACTAAATCTTTGTGGTTGGAGGAGAATAGCATAAGCAAGTTGTGTGGTAGAGAATCTTTTCATGTATGGATCTACTCACATGAGCAAGTTGGCATCAAAAATGACTTTCTTCTAGATGTGTAATATGGCATAAACATTATCATTTTTCCTTTCTTGTCCTACCCGTCAGCTTTTCCTCCAAAGTTTTCATTTTCTGGAGTACTAAAGTCAAGGACAAGAGTTTGTTTGTTTGTTTGTTTTTACAGTGCTAATCATTTATTTTTTGGTCACAGAACTACAGTGAAAAAGCAAAATTGACATCTTGCCCTGCTTGCATCATGCCTAAACATGTCATAGCTCAGTCAGAAATAAAAATGAAGCGTACAAGCAACCGAATACCTTTGCATTATGGCATAAACTACAATAAAACAAACAGAAACTCCTGGCAAAGACCAGTCCTCCAAATCAATGAAGATTAGCTCTTTCCCCAAAGTGGCCAACTTCTAAGCAAAGTTAATTCTGACTTCGCAGTAGGGACACCTACAGATGGGTGAAGACAGTGGAAAATAAGAGAAGAAATGTTTAATTGTTATAGTCATTAAAGTTAAGCTCATTTGCTGCAGCCGGGATAGGAGAGAGAGAAGTAGCAGCTTTAACAGTACATCCTCCAACTTCTCTTCCTCTCTGAAAAAAGAATATAGGCATGAAAGCGAGTGGTGTTATTCTGGAGGAAAACCTTGAATCTTCTTTAATTCATGAATGAATAAATTATTCATAATTATAAGACTATTATTAGTAATACATTACTTTTGACACTTTTTATCAGTGTGACTCAACTCTGAAGGTTGAGACATTTTGCTGAAAAATTATATACCATATTATCCCATTCATGAGGTTCATAACCTCCCTAGTCATCTGTGGCTCCTCATTCTTCCATGCCTTGCATAAATAATTGTTTGTCAAGTCTGTCCAGTTTTTATACCTTTGCAATATATTTAGCACGCTTTTACCATCATTTGCATTGCCACATCTCAATATAGATTTCTGTTATGTGTCAGCTGGAAAATCACAGTTTCCAAACTATGGCACGTTGAGAGCTAAGAATATCTATATGGATATTTTCCATTTCTCTTGAATCTGGTCATCAAGTTATGTGACCATATCAGTTCCCTGCTCAAAAGCCATCAACGGCCTTTCTTTGATTACCTAAAAGTGTCTAAGTGACCCAGTTGAAGGACAATATATTTTACAGTAGGCTCACTCTTACTCTGTTATATAAAGATTGTGGTTCAATATGGGTATTATGTTAAAGGAAAGTAATACAAAATTGGAATAAATATCATATAATTACTGAACAAATTCAGGATTGATTTCTGATTAAAAACAAGCAAATTTACTGGAAATAAAACTGCCAGTATCCTTAACTAACATGTCAAGCAAGCCAATAAAGTTTATAAACCACATTATATTTACTAAATTTATTACTATTAAATGATCAGGAATTTAAGAGTGAATAATTAGCATTTGACACGTTTCTGAAAATCCCGAACAATGTAATAAGATATAATACGGAATTAAGAAATGATAAAGAAATAATGGCTTTTATTACTTATAAATCTTATAGCTATAAGGGACCTTAAACTGTTCATGATCTGTGATTGACTATGATAAATTTTTGAAGTCTACCATAAGGAAATAATACCCAGGAAAAAGTAGTCAATAAAAATAGTTTTTGTTATTTATTTTAACAAAAATTTTGAAAAACATAAAGGCTTAGCTAAAGGGAAATTGCTTGTGAATATGGTACATTTATTTAGACTGAAGTTAATTATAATTTTTGAGGTATATGCCACTCAAACTCTGTCTGTATAGACAGCTGGACCAGGAAGAGGGTATTAATATTGAATATCTAATATTATGTGGCAGTGATGTAGAAAGTATCAGAGAATAAAATGGAAAGAAAAGAATGGAATCTGAATAGTGATTATCTTTGGATAGGACATTCTTAATTTATTTTATTCTTCTTACTAATTTGAAATTTGCAACTTTGTTACCATAAGAATACATTATTTTTATAATTAGAAAACATAAAATGAATGCTAAATAAATATATCAAATTCAGTTTAAAATTTACTTCCCTCAACTTCCCTTTACTTTCTTTTTATTTTTTAAAGATTTTATTTATTTTTAGAGAGAGGAACGGTGGGAGAAAGAGAGGGAGAGAAACATCAGATTTGCACACACCCCAGCTGGAGGCCTGTCCTGCAACCCAGGTATGTGCCATGACTGGGAATTGAACCTGTGACCTTTCTGTTCATAGGCCAACACTCAATCCACTGAGCCACATCAGCTAGGGCAAGACACTGTTTCTTGATTAATCCCTCTGGTATTGGTCATTGCTTTTTCTTGGCCGCCATACATATGTATTCAGTTTGCACCATGTTAATTTGTATATTTAAAATCAATTTATTGGCATGATGATGGTATTTTCACAAGGATGTAGTGTAGTCTCCACACTGAATTACAAACTTGAGCATATGAAGAACCACAGTGTATTTCCGTTGTATTTCTATAATAATTTGTGTGGTACTTTCCCCAGACTGAATGTTAACTTACTGAATGCCTGATGAACCATGGAATGTGGTGATGACTCACAAGAGGAATAAACATGATATACAACTCAACATTCTCTACAATATTTATTGCCACTAAATCTAGTTGTTGAATTTTAAAAAATCTATACACAAAAAGTTGAATGTTATACTTTTTAGTTGTATATTATTATTTCAAATCAAACTTAAAACTATTTGTCTAACATGCTTTCCTTAATTTTATGGCATTACTGTATTACCTTAATACTTATATGTGCCATAGTTCTTTCTGAGTTTCCATCAGAATTCAGCTAAAGTATTTTCTTGTGAAATTAGATAGTAAAGAGAAAATGGATAACTGCTTCTAGTAGGTAAAAGTCATTACCACTGCATTGCCTATTAACACACACGTTATCGTTTCTTTGTGTCCCAGATGTTCAGGCATATGGGAATGAAAAAAATCAATGAATTGAAACCTCTTGATTCAGTTATTCTGGTGACAAACAATCTGTATAGCTCATTGATAATTGCTTTACCCTTGACAAAGAGGCTGCCTTTGTTACTAGCAGATGTAGCCACAGTTAATTTCTTTTCTCCACTCCCCACACTATTGTATTTGCTATTCTGGATCAGAGAAATAAGTGAAGAAACATGCCACTAATTGCATGTGCTCCCTACACTTATTGATTAGCTAAAGAATACAATTAGTGATTCCTATTGAAACCAGTTAGGAAGCATGACGCATTAAGTGCAGTAATATAGTGTAGATCTTTATTCATTGTGAAGATCAGGGCTTTGATCAAGAATTGTGAAGAATTCTTAAAAGAGAATAAAAAAAATGATCCCCAATGAAAGTAATGTTTCTCCAAAGGCAAAGGAAAAATGTCTATGTGTAAATTCAAATAGTATTTTAAGATTAGGTAAAATTAGATATGAAATTATTGTGAGTCATATATGAGTTGATATAAAAGTACACAATGACACAGAAAATTTGAAAAATAAAAGGAAAATAAAGTAGGTGAATGATGGTTGCAATGCTAAGGGAACAGTGTGATTGGCAGCTGGCTCAGTTCAAGCTTGGAAGCAGTGGAGCGTTGATGACACTACATTTAATGCACAGGTGACAATATGATGGCAAATGTTGGAATATAATTTTAAAAAAGAAACTAATGAAAAGAAAATTGAACTTGTTTGGTTTTTTTTTCTTTTGGTTTGTTTATTTATTTTTATTGTTGTTCAAGTACAGTTGTCTCCATTTTCACCCCACCACTCCTCATGGCCCCACCCATCCCCGCCTTCCACTCTCCAACCTACCCCGTTTGCTTTGTCCGTGTGTCCTTTATACATGTTCCCTGATGACCCTCCCCTTATTTTCCCCCATTATCCCTCTCTCCCATTCTCTCTGGTTACTGTCAGTTTGTTCTTTATTTCAATGTCTCTGGTTGTATTTTGCTTGCTTGTTTGTTTTGTTGATTAGGTTCCACTTATAGGTGAGATCATGTGGAATTTGTCTTTTACCACCTGGCTTACTTCACTTAGTATAATGCTCTCCAGTTCCATCCATGCTGTCACAGAGGGTAGGAGCTCCTTCTTTCCCTCTGCTTCATAGTATTCCCTTGTGTAAATGTACCACAGTTTTTTGATCCACTACTTACTGGTGGGCACTTAGGTTGCTTCCAACACTTGGCTATTGTAAATTGTGCTGCTATGAACATTGGGGTGCACAAGTTCTTTTGATTGTTGGTTCAGGATTCTTAGGGTATAATCCCAGCAGTGTGATAGCTGGGTCAAAGACAATTTCATTTTTTTAGTTTTCTGAGGAAATTCCATACTGTTTTCCATAGTGGCTGTCTCAGTCTGCATTCCCACCAACAGTGCACTAGGGTTCCCTTTTCTCCACAACCTTGCCAGCACTTGTTTGTTGATTTGTATATGATGGCCATTCTCACCGATATGAAGTGGTATCTCATTGTGGTGTTAATTTGAGTCTCTCTGATGATTAGTGATGCTGAGCACACTTTCATACATCTCTGGGCCTTCTGTGTGTCCTTCTTGGGGAAGTGTCTGCTCTGGTCCTTTGCCCATTTTGTAATTGGGTTTTTTGTCTTCCTGAAGTGGAGTTGTATGAGTTCTTTATATATTTTGGCAATCATACCTTTGTCTGAGGTATCATTTGCAAATGTTTTCCCATATGGTTGGTTCTCTTTTCATTTTTTAAAAGATTTTAATTTTTTTTAATTTTTTTTTTTTTTAGAGAGAGGGGAAGGGAAGGTGAAAGAGAGGGAGAGAAACATCAATGTGTGCTTGCCTCTCATGCACCCCCCATGGGGGCCCTGGAGGCAAACCAGTCATGTACCCTGACTGGGAATCAAACCAGCCACTCTTTGGTTCACAGGCTGGCACTCAATCCACTGAGCCACACCAGCCAGGGCAGTTCTCTTTTCATTTTAATGCTATTTTCTTTAGTGCGCAGACACTTTTTATTTTGATGAGATCCCATTTGTTTATTCTTTCTTTTATGTCCCTTGCTCTGGGGGACATATCAGTGAAAATATTGCTACATGGAATATCTGAGATTTTCCTCCCTATGTTCTCCTCTAGGACTTTCATGGTGTCATGACTTACATCTAAGTCTTTTATCCACTTTCAATTTATTTTTGTGAATGGTGTAAGTTGGTGATTGAGTTTCATTTTTTTGCATGTAGCTGTCCAGATCTCCCAACACTACTTGTTGAAGAGGCTATTTTTGCTCCATTTTATGCTTTTACCCCTTTTGTTGAATATTCATTGGTCATAGAGACTTCGGTTTATTTCTGGGCTCTCTATTCTGTTCCATTGCTCTTTGTGTCTGTCTTTATGCCAGTACCTGACTGTTTTGATTACAGTGGCCTTGTAATATAGTTTTATATCAGGTATTGTGATCCCTCCTACTTTGTTCTTCTTTCTCAAAATTGTTGAGGCTATTTTGGGTCATTTATGGTTCCGTATAAATTTTTGAAATGTTTTGAACTCGTCTGTTTTTTTTAATGAAAATTTTCTATATGGAGCTCATATACTCAAAAACAAAATGTTGGCAGTAGATCACAAATCTTGATCATTCTAAATGTCAGCTATCAGTTATTTGGCTTTAGGCTATTTCTACAAACAAATTTTTTCTTGTAGGAAAACTTTGATTTCCAAAATATTTATAGTCCAAAGGTTGAAAGTTAGAGGTACCTATCAAAAATACACTTTTGAAAACAGCAGAAAGCTTAGAATGCTAAATCAACTACATTAACAGAGACAAATTGTGAAAACAAAATGGAAAAGAATGCAAATATAAAGAATCATGTATAAGAACATTTAAACACTTTGAACATGGGCTCTATTCAGTTGTACAATAAGAGTTCAATAAACATAGTAACAAACTTTTTTTTTCCAAAGAGGAGAAAAACTCTTTTATTTGTATGTAATTCTAGGAGAAGATTTAATATTTTGGAGGGATTGCAATAAATTATAGCATTCATTGGGTCCTGTTCGCAATTGCCATGTACTGTTTTCAATATGTATATTTTGGCAAGATTTGCATGTCTAATATAAGACTTGGCCGCTGATCTTATAACAATTGTTTTGTGTGTGTGTGTGTGTGTGTGTGTGTGTGTGTGTGTGTACACACAGAAGAAAAAATTATCTTCTGTTCTCTTAGGGAATTTGGAGCATTTGTATATTCAGTTCAATTTAATGGATAGATACTGACAATATCCTAATCTTAAGGAGGAGTGAAGATAGGGTGGAAGGTTGAGATGGATTTAAGTTTGGGAAGCCATGCTGGTGACTGTATAAGAACTGACAATATTATATACAAGTTAGCAACACATGGAAGTTACTGAAGCACAAGATGCACGGCTATAAATGCTATACTGTATTCAAATCAAGTGCTCTTCACATAATTGTTTGAATGGATAAATAAGCAAGAGACTCATTCTGACTGGGATGGGAGAAGTCTCCTAGGAATATTTCTTGGAAAATTTGCAACAATTTTGATTGGTAAATAGGAAGAGAAAGCTTATTCTAGGAAGAAGAGATAGCTAAAGGAAGGCATAGAGTAATTTTCTTCTTGTGCAATCAGGGAACCCAAACTTTTATCAATAAAAGCTGCTTTCCGCCTGACTGGTGTAGCTCAGTGGATTGAGCGCGGGCTGGAAACCAAGCGGTCCCAGTTCGATTCCCAGTCAGGGCACGTGCCTGGGTTGCAGGCCAGGTCCCCAGTGAGGGCCATGTGAGAGGCAACCACACATTGCTGTTTCTCTCCCTCTCTTTCTCCTTCCCCTATCTCTAAAAATAAAAAAATAAAATCTTTTTTTTTTTTAAAGCTGCTTTCCTTGAATCCTTGATAGTATCTGGGAGGGTGGTGGTGGTAGGTAAGGATGCTGATGGAGACATTGGTCTTTACATTTGAAATGGGAAGGATATTAATTCCAGCTCAGGTTTTCTAAGGGTGGAGTTGTTTCTCCTGGTCTCTTTCAGCTCAAAGCAGACACCTGCATGTTCAGCTGCCTTCAGTGTTAAGCCAATCCCTAAACCAAAGGCTGGAAGCACTTGAGATTATTGAATCAGACTTGAGGCCAGAATTAGAAACGCTGCTTTAAATCCTGAATTAAGTTGTGCAATGAATCATAGGTTTGCCATGCACCTAATCTAGTGGGTTTTCCCATTAGTTATGGTTATAATTTTGCTTTGATTACATATTAATACAATTCCTCTGTTGGATCTATGTTGCCGTCCCAAATATTTTTCATTGATATACTGATAAATTGCCTAGTGCTTTTTGATTTCATAATTCAGTAGCTGGAGTTTGCTTTAAAATAATTGATCACTCACATGGCCATCCTTCTCTGCTACCATCTCCACCTATCGAAAATGTTTCAGTATCAATATCAGCTTCATTCAAACTTGAATTTGTTATGCTTTGTGTTACAGATCTGTAAGTAAGTTGCATCCACCTTCCCCAGTCCGGCCCAATATTGTCTTCTTTCTCTTACACCATCAACAGTTATCAAGATGCCAGTTTTCCTCAGGGCTAAGTCTGTTTTAGTTATCACAATTGAAAGCCTTATAAGCTGTATCTTAGTTACCCCTTTCATAACATTTTTTACTTTGGTAAAAATACATTCTAAACAATGTTCCCAATCTAAGCAGTTCAGCTAAGTCTTTACAACAGAAATGAAGTGGAAACTTGCCAAGTGCAGTGTTAGAAAAAGAAGGTAAAATCATTGCTGTGAATTATTCATAAAAATCACAGAATTTGGGGACACTGAACAAGGAGGTATTACTCAATGACTGAAACTGAGAAGTTTTCTTTAGGCTCTCACGTAATTTGAAACATACTGCAATTCACACCCTCACCGTTACACACATACGGATGACTCTCCTTTAGTGAAAAGCACCCAATAGAACTGTTAGACAAACAAGATGAGCTTTTCTCCTTTTCCCGTCTCTAAAAACAATTTTCCCTCTGACATGTCTACAAATGTATGTTTTAATGGACATAATAGCTCTATGATGTCATTTTCCCCCTGAACACCAGAATATGTATTTATTCCTCTAGAATTATTTAGCTCTCAGGTGCTGAGTTACTATTTCCCTGGAGTTACATTGCCCAAAGTAATGTGGACATTTTTCTCATTTTAACTCTCACCTCATATGGACCCTTGGTTTGTAACATTTCGCAGCTGTTTAGACTTTTTTGCTCTCCCTTGAAATTCTGTGCAGAGTCTGGAGAAACAGTGTTGCCGTGTTTTTCCTTATTCAAAAATGATGGTGGATGGAAACAAAATCTGATCAAGTGACTCCCTTCAGCCTGTCCTGTTTACTAAGATAAGCATGAGGACACTAACGAGGTAAGAACTCAGCCTTTGAAAATTTAGAACGTAGAACAACATTATGCCACAATTTGAGGAAAAGTATCAATAATTCAGCTAGAGACGGTGGTGAGTTTGTGAAAAGGAACAATTAGAAGCAAAAATGCCTTGGCTTCTTTTTATGACAAAGAACAGATATGAAAATGGGTAGAAAAACTCTTTATATATCCCTTATAATTGTTCCCTAATGAAATACGAGAACCTATGCTAACAGAAAAACTATAGAGATGTGTCTCTATACTTCTGGTGCTCCTGTGGACATAGGAGATGAACTTTGCCCCTTCACTATGCCTCTGACCTCTATATTCCTGCATCAATATCCAACATCTGAAGTCTGGACACTGACAAGAGAGCAACTTCACTGGACTGCTGACTCCAGCTGGGATCCAGATTGAACATGTCAAGGAAGAGAAGGGATTGTGTGAGACATGGAAAAACTGTGAGGAAACCCTAGGGAGTCCAAACATCTTTGAGCCCTGGTATCTGGGAGAAATAGAAGCTGGAGGCTAATGGCCTCTCGTCGTGGCCACTATTTCTTACATCAGATTACTGCAACAAGCCCTGAAATGGTTTCTGTTTCTAGCTTCTCACTAGTTTCTACTCTGCAGAGCAGGTAGAGTGATCTTTTTAAAATATAAGGAAGATCATTTCATTCTTCTGCTTACAAACACTCTTTTGCTTTCAATGACTTCCCAGGACATGCAGAATAAAATTCAGAATTCTTACCAAGCCTAAAAGCCCCTATAGAACCCTTTCCCTCAGCTATCTCTCTTACAAAATGCCCCAATTCGCCATCCCTGACTCTTGTCTGCCACACGAATCTCCTTGCTGTTCTTTTGAAGTAAACCAAGCATGATTTCACTTCAGGGTCTTTATCCTTGTCTTTTCCCACTAAAATGTAACCTCTGTACTCACAATATTTTTATAGTGGTAAGAAACACGTAGCATGAGATCTACCCTCTTAACCAAATTTTAAGTGTACAGATAAATATTGTTAATTATACGCACATTTTTGTACAGTGGATCTCAATAATGTATTCATTTTCTTAATTAAAACTGTACCCATTGAATAGCACCTGCCATTTACCTCTCTTGCCAGCCTCTGGCAAACATTTCACTTTCTGTTTCTGTAAGTTTGACTAATTTGTATACTTCATATAAGTTGAACCATGTAACTATAAAAGGATTTCCTTCTTCTTTAAGTATGAATGATATTCCAATGGACTATCTTTTATCTAGCCATTCATTTTTCAGTGACATTTTGACTTTCTCCACTTCTTGGCTATTGTAAATAATACCGCAATGCATTATATAACACATAATGAAGTGCAAATATCTCTTCCAGATCCTGTTTTCAATATGTTTGGATAGATAACCAAAGTGGGACTGTTGGATCTTATGTTAGTTCTATTTTTTTATTTTATAGGAACCTCCACACTGTTTTCTATAGCAACTGCACCATTTTACATTTCCTCCAACAGTGCTCAAAGGTTCCAATTTCTCCACATTCTCACTGACATTTGTTATTCTGTTTTCTGATTGTGGGCACCCTAACAGGTGTGATGTGAAATCTCATTGTGGTTTTGATTTGCACTTACCTTGTGATTAGTGATGTTGAGGATCTTTTCATATATCTGTTACCATTTTTATGTCTTTGGAGAAATGTCTATTTAAGTCCCTTGCCCATGTTTAATCAGGTTATTATTATTTTTAAAAATATCGAGTTGTAGAAATTCTTTTTTGTTTAAAAAAATTTTTTTATTGTTATTCAAGTACAGTTTTCTCCATTTTCACTCCCCCACCCCCCTCCCCCACCTGACCCATCCCCACCTCCCACCCTCAAACCTATCCCCTTTGGCTTTGTCCGTGTGTCCTTTATACATGTTCCCTGATGACCCTCCCCTTATTTTCCCCCATTATCCCTCTCTCCCCTTCTTTCTGGTTACTGCCAGTTTGTTCTTTATTTCAATGTTTCTGGTTGTATTTCGCTTGCTTATTTGTTTTGTTGATTAGGTTCCACTTATAGGTGACATCATATGGTATTTGTCTTTCACCATCTGGCTTAATTCACTTAGCATGATGCTCTCCAGTTCCATCCATGCTGTCACAGAGGGTAGGAGCTCCTTCTTTCTTTCTGCTGCATAGTATTCCATTGTGTAAATGTACCAGTTTTTTGATCTACTACTTACTGGTGGGCACTTAGGTTGCTTCCAACACTTGGCTATTGTAAATTGTGCTGCTATGAACATTGGGGTGCATAGGTTCTTTTGAATTTTTGGTTCACGATTCTTAGGGTATAATCCCAGCAGTGCAATTGGTGGGTCAAAGGAAGTTCCATTTTTCATTTTCTGAGGAAATTCCATATTGTTTTCCATAGTGGCTTTCCCAGTCTACATTCCCACCAACAGTGTACTAAGATTCCCTTTTCTCCACAACCCTGCCAACATTTGTTGTTTGTTGCTTTGTTTATGATGGCCATTCTGACCAATGTGAAGTGGCATCTCATTTTGGTTTTACTTTGCCTCTCTCTGATGACTAGTGAAACTCAGCATCCAGATTAAATAGTGTTACTAGTCATGGATCTGTTGTTCAGATTTTGTTTCTTCATGATTCAGTTCAGGTAGGTGATATGTGGCTAAGAATTTATCTGTTTATTTTATGTTATCCAATTTGTTGGTGTGTAATTGTCCAGAGCAGTATCATAACTTTTTATTTGTATTCTTATTTCTGTAGTATTCATTCATTTATGTTTTTATTTAAGTCTTTTTTCTTAGTCTAACTGAAAGTTTATTATTTTTCCTATGCTTTATTTCACTTTTTATGCTTTAATCTTTATTATTTCCTTCATTTTGCTAACTTTGGACTTTGTTCTAGTTACTTAAGGTATGAATTTAGATTGTTTATTTGAGAGATCATTTTTATTTTTATGTTTGATTATTTATATATATTTTTATAATGTTTTGTTGTTAATGCTTTTACGGTTGTCTCAAATTACTTCCCTTCCCTCCCCTCCACCCAACTTGCCCCCAACTTCCACAGTCAATCCCCCTACCATTGCCCATTCCCATGGGCGCTCCGTCTGTGCTCTTTGACTAATCCCTTCACCTTCACCTTCTCTGAAAGAGTCCCCTCCTCCCTCCTCCCCTTTTACCACTGTCAGTCAAGTCCATGATTCTAAGCCTCTGGTTTTGCCCATAAGTTTGCTTTGTTTGTTAGATTCCTCTTATAAGTGCAATCATATGGTATTTGTCTTTCACCAACTGGCTTATTTCACTTCACATAAGAGATCTTTCTTATTTTTAATGTAGGGATTTATCATTTTGAACTTCCCTCTTGGTACTGCTTTTGCTGCAGCTCATAGGTTTTGGTAGTGTTGTTTTTATTTCAGTTTTTCTCAATATATTTACTAATTTCCATTTTGATTTTTTCTTTACTTATTAACTTCAATTTTTTGTGTTTATTTTCCACATATTTGTGAAACTGCTAATTTCTAGTTTCATTCTATATTGATCAGAAAAGTAAATTGGTATAATGTCAGTCTTCTTTAGCTGAGTTGTTTTGTGAAATAACATGTGATCTGTTCTGGAGCATGGTCCCTGCACATCTGAGAAGAACAGATTTTATGCAACTGTTAGATGTAACTTTCTGTATATGTCTACTGAGTGTGTAGTATGTTTAAGGCCTCTGTCTTCTTATTGTTCTTCTGCCCAAGTGTTCCATATATTTTGAAAAAGGGATATTGAATCATCTACTCTTATTATGTCACTGTGTATCTTCCTTCAGTTCTGTCATGGTTTTATGCGTATATCTGAGTTTTCATGTTGAGTGCATAAATGTTTATAATTTCTGATTAATATATCTTCCTGATTAATTTACCCTTTTATCATTATATAATGTTCTTTGATTTATGTGACCATTCTTGACTTAAAGTTGATTTTTGTCTGATATAAATATGGCTATCCCTCCTCTCTTTTGTTTAGCATTTGTGTAGACTATGATTTTTCCATTGTTTTAATTTCAATATTGTGTCCTTAAATCTACAGTGAGTCCCTTGCAGACAGCACATAGTTGAACCTTGGTTTTGCTTTGTTTTTCCATTCATCTTCTATGTATTTTGATTGGGGAGTTGATTTCATTTACATTTTTTAACCTTCACCTGAGGATATGTTTACCGATTTTAGGGAGAGAAGGAGGCAGAGAGAGTGAGAGAGAGGGATTAGAGAGAGAGAGGGAGAGAGAGAGAGAGATCAATCAGTTGCCTCTCATACATGCCCCAACCCAGGTGTGTGCCCTGACCAGGAACGAAACTCACAACCTTTTGGTCTGTGGAACGATGCTCCAACCAACTGAGCCACCTGGCCAGGGCCACTTCATTTACTTTTAAAGTATTTGATGATAGAGAAGAACTTACTATTACCATTTTGGTAACTGTTTTCTATTTATCTTACAGCATTTGTCCTTCTTTTTCTTTCTTGATGACTCAATTTGTGTCTCATTGATTATTTTGTAATGGCAAATTTTGATTTTTATTTCCTTTTGTATATTTTTTATGATTATCATAAAGTTCATGAAAATATCCTATAGTTATAACAATCTATTTTAAACAGATTTTTAACTTTAATTACATACAAAAGTTTTATTCTTTTACCTCTCTTTTTTCTACACAGAGATTTTAATGTCACATCTTTTTATAGTGTGTATTGATTAACATATTTTTCTAGTTATAGTTATTTTTATATTTTTGTCTTCCAATAGAATAAAATGCTTTATATACCACTGTTACTATATTATAGTGTTTTGTATTATTCTACCAGCAAGCTTTGCTTTCATTTTGCTAATAAGTGACCTTTTGTTTCAACTTGAAGGTCTCCATTTAGTATCTTAAGAAATTGCTCTAGTACTGAAGAACTCCTTCAACTTTAGTTTTTCTAGGAAAGTCTTATTACTCTTTTATTTCTGAAGTCTAGGTTCTGCCTGATTCCATTTTTTTCCTTGTTTTTTTTTTTCTTTTAGCACTTTAAATATGCCATCTCATTCTTTTCTGCCTATCACAGTTTCTCCTGAGAAATTCACTGTCTTATGGAGGATCTTGGTATGTAGTAAGTAATTTTTCTCCTACTGCTTTCTAAATTCTCTCTTTGTCTTTGACTTTTGACAATTTGAGTATAATGTATCTTGGTTTGGACTTCTTGGGTTTCATTCTTCTGGGAGTTTGTTGGGCTTCTTGAATCTGGATGTTCATTTCCTTCCCAGATTTGGGAAAAGTTCAGATACTGTTTCTTCAAACAAACTTTCGAGCTTTTCTACCTCTCGTCCTCTCTAGGACTACCGTAATGCATTCATTGGTCCACTTTATCATATTCTGTAAGTCTCTGAGTCTTTCTTCACTTTTTTAGATTATATTTTCTTAGTGCTCCTCTGACTGAACAATTTAAAATGATTCATCTTTGAGTTCACTGATTTCTTTTTTTCACTGAGAAAATTTGATGTTGTATATTCTAATTAAATTTTCAATTCAATTATATTCACCAGTTCTAAAATGTCTGGCTCTTTTGAATATTTTCTACCTGTTTGTTAATATTCTCATTTTGTTTGTGCATTGTTTTTCTGAAATAATTTACTACCTTTATGACAGTTGTTTTAAATTGCTTCTCAGGTCACCTCCATTTCTTTCAGATCAGTTTCTGGAGATTTATTTTGTTTCTTTTTAGGGGCCATGTTTCCCTGTTTCTTCCAGTGCCTTGTAACTTTGTATTGGAATCAGAGCATTTGGGAAAACTGCAAACTCTCCCAGTCTTTACAGACGCCCCTTTTCCTCTTTTACAGGGAAAACCCTTCATCAATCACCGTTGCTAGAGATTCTGGGGACCTCTCACACCTTTACTGTTGATGGAAGTTTTCTGGATATGGGCATTTCAAACTCCAGATTTGAGGGATTTGCCGGTTCCTTTTGTCAGGTGCTCATAACTTCTTACTCTGCCTGGTACTGCAAGTTTCCTGGAGTTGCTGTAAACGTCCCAGCTCTCCTTTGTTATCAGTGACCCTCAGGCTTATAGAGTATGCTATGTCCCATCAATGAGCTAAGATGGGTTAGACAAAAACCAATCCCTGGGGCCGCTCTCTCAAAAGCCTGAATGTCGGATGCATGCTCCACTCTTGTCTTTCTCCATTGAGAGATCAGCTGCCAAGCTGTATCAGCCACTGTTTGCTGTGCTGTGGGCCCTCTGGAGAGGTAGCAAACCTCTCTTTTTTCTTTTGTTTTCATTGGCGATCAGGCATCTATGCCAGGTCTCTTCAGTACTCTGACACAAGCAATACACAAACCAGTCACTTGGTTAGTCCTGGGAAACCTGGATCATTGGAGACACACTCCAACTTTTTCCCTTCCCAAGGGGAATCCAGGATTTGGAAGTTTTCACCTACTTACTCTACACTGAGCCAAGGGGAGAGACTATATTGAGTAAATGCTGCAAACAACTGCTTTGTTCACAGTGGCCTCCAACCCGATGCCCTTTCATCAGCATTTAGACTGAGGCAAGACAGAAGCTGATCCCTTTGGTAGTCCTCCAAAAATTCAGAGTGTTAGATGTATGATCCAGATTTTTCTGTTTTTCCCCAGGCTGACCCCATGAATTGGAAATTTTCTCCACTATGTATTGTGCTGTGCCAGGAGAGGGACTAATACGAGTGGGTACCGTAAATTGTCCTACCAGCTGGCTTAGTGCTTGCCCTCCATGCAGACTTTTCTTAACTGGTTTATGGATCTATCACAAAGGAAATTGGTCTTTATTGTTGAGTCAGTGTCTGTGAGTGGAAGAAGTTCTAGGGCTTCATATTCCTCCCTCTTGCTGATGTCCGGGCAGGAATTTTTAACCTGGCCTTTCTCTACTTACAGTTGGAGAACACACCCTGTTAGACAATAGACACACATGAAGTTTTGGTGCGTAAATTATTATTTAGCATTGATATTTAAACATTTTTCAATGTGGGATATAATTTTTTTATTATGATTAAAGGTTGTAAAAGTACCAATCCATTACCTTGAAAAGGGAGAAAATCAAACCTATATCTTGGTTTACCTCTTCGAACTGTGCTTGAGAGTAACCAGCAAACATTGAGGAGAAAATATTATCTTAAGAATTATTTCAGCTAATAAATGAACAAATGAGAGAATTTACTAGTAAAATGATAGTTTAAGGCAATCTTTACAATGTAAAGCTAAAAGCATTAGTTGAAAGTCTGGTGGAGAACTTTATTATGATGGAATATTGCTGATATTAATTTGTTTGTTATTTGAATTATACCTTTAAAACTTTAGGACCTTTTGAATTTAAAAGAAATTTTACTTTAGTTTTTTTTTTCTCTTTACCTTCATGTAAATAAAGATTCATGTAAAAGTCCACTATTAAGTACTTGGTAAATTCTGCTTTTTGTATGAAAATCTCTACATTTTCATAGGAGATCTTATTTCAGATAAGCTCTGGTTTCATGTTTCAATTTTGACTTGAATATCTTTCTTCATCTTTTCTTTTATCAGAATCTTGTTTATTTTTAATTTAAAGTTGATTTAATGTCAACAGCCAGCCAATGAGTTCACTGAAAGAGCTAGTTTATCCAGAAGGAAAAATTTCCGGGATGTATGTAAGTTATACTTTGTTTAGATTTCTAGTATATAAACTCTAAAAATAAAGCCTGGGCAACTTGCTTAATTCCTGAACATATGCAATGAATAGTTTTACCAAAGTAAGGAAACATTCTTAGAAATTTTAATCTAATGAATAAATGGAGAAAAGTTCTAATATGGTGTTAGAAATTCTATTTAAATAAAGAGATCCACCAAAATCATTACATTTTTTACTTGACTACATTTCTCATTAAAGTTACTTAGTACTTTTCATTGGCATGTTGAGGGAATCAAGAGACTAAGATGCCCAGGTTCAGCTGAAGCCGTCAGCCACTTCCTTTGCCCAGGTTCAGCTGAAGCTGCCAACCACTTCCCCTGCCCCAGTTCTTAGCTGAAGCTGTTAACTACTCATCTTTTGCTTCTGTAAAGTGCTTTGCACCCAAAGAAAAAAAAAGACCCTGCCCACACTAAAACAGATAAAAGGGACCAAAAACTGCAAGTGGGGGCCCAGAATTTGGAGACTACTCCTCTGGGTCTGCATGCGTAAATAAACTGCCTCTTCACTACCTCCAGTGTCTCGACTGAGTCAATTTTCCCGCAGCAGGCATACTTAAAAAATCTACATTTGTTTTAAAATTTTATTCCATATAGAATTCATAGAATAATGTAGTATCTTATGACATAGGAATTCAATATTTATTTTCATATTTTATAGCACTAATATTTTTACTTTATCTTTGATTAAATTAATTGTTGGAGCAGTTAGGAAAATTCTATTAATACTTCTATGGTGATATGCACACTACTGTTTTTCCCCGAGTAAGGGGCAAAATCTCTCTGTCATGCAGTATGGTTTCAATTGCTGAGGCTTTCTCTCCCTATTCTGTGCTGAATTTCAAATCCCCTCTTTTTTCAGCCCCATTTTAATAACTTGTAAACATTCAATTTCTATCCAATGTTTTGTATCGTAGGACCCACATCGACTTTCTTGTAATAACTGTTTCAATCTTCTCTGAAGGACTAGTTCTTACAAGAACAAAATGGTCACATGTTCTTTATTTATAATCCTTTTTAAAGTATATTTTATTGATTGTGCTGTTACAGTTGTCCCATTTTTCTCCCTTTTCTCCTCCTCGGCCCTGTAGTGCCCTCCGTCCAGCATTCGCCCACTTAGTTCACATCCATGCGTCATACATGTAAGTTCTTTGGCTTCTCCATTTCCCACACTATTCTTAACCTCCCCCTGTCTGTTTTGTACCTACCATTCATGCTTCTTATTCCCTGTACCTTTTCTCCCATTCTCCTCCCCTGATCCCTGCTGATAACCCTCCATGTGATCTCCATTTCTGTGATTCTGTTCCTGTTCTAGTTGTTTGCTTGGTTTGTTTTTGTTTTTCTTTTTTAGGTTCAGTTGTTGATAGTTGTGAGTTTGTTGTCATTTTACTGTTCATAGTTTTGATCTTCTTTTTCTTCAGTAAGTCCCTTTAATATTTCATATAATAAGGGCTTGGTGATGAACTCCTTTAATTTTACCTTATCTGGAAGGCACTTTTTATGCCCTTCTATTTTAAATGATAACTTTGCTGGATAGAGTAATCTTGGATATAGGTCCTTGCCTTTCATGACTTTGAATAATTCTTTCCAGCCCCTTCTTGCCTGTATGGTTTCTTTCGAGAAATCAGCTAATAGCCCTCTGGCAACTCTTTTGTAGGTAACTGTCTCCTTTTCTCTTGCTGCTTTTAAGATTCTCTCCTTATTTTTAATCTTGGGTGAATGAATTAATGTATTGATATATTCCTCCTTGGGCCCAATTACTTTGGGACTCTCTGAGCTTCCAGGACTTCCTGGAAGTCTATTTCCTTCACCAGACCGGGGAAGTTTTTCTTCATTATTTTTTCAAATAAGTATTCAATTTCTTGCCCTTCCTCTTCTCATTCTGGCACTCCTATGATTTGGATGTTGGAACATTTAAAGTTGTCCCAAAGGTTTTAAGCTTCTCCTCATCTCTTTGAATTCTTGTTTCTTCATTCTGTGCTGGTTGAATGTTTATTTCTTCCTTCTGTTCCAAATCGTTGATTTGAGTCCTGGTTTTGTTCCCTTCACTGTGGTTCCTTGTATGTTTTTCTTTATTTCACTTTACATCACTTTCATTTCTTCCTCTATTTTGCATTCATGCTCAATCATTTCTGGGAGCATCCTGATTACCAGTGTTTTGAATTCTGCATCTGATCGGTTGTCTGTCTCATTGTCATTTAGCTCTTTTTCTGGAGTTTTGATCTATGCTTTCATTTGGACCATATTTCTTTGTCTCAGAATACCTGTTATGTTGTAAGGGGGTGGATCCTTAGATATTCACCACGGTAGGGCAATTGTATGTGGGGAAGGGGTTTGAGAGGGAACAATGCCACTTGCTCTGCTTTTGGCTGGCTTCCAGTCACTTCCCCTGCTACCCACAAGCAGATAGGGCCCTTCTGGTGCTGATTCCCATTTGGGTGGGTTTGTGTACATTCTAGGACTATGTGAGTTTAAAAAACTTTGTCTCTCCAAAGAACTCTCCTGTGAGGCTGGGAATATCTCCTGCTGCTACAACTCCCACAGGATTCTACAGTCAGAGGTTTTGAGGCTTTAGTTTCCCATGCTAGAACCCTGGGTTGCATGGTCTGTCTTGCTCCCTAGTTGTTCCTCTCAGCCTATGTGCACGTGAATGCGGGACCACCCAGTCTGCTGCCTTGTCTTGTATCCTCCCCACCCTGGTTGCCCATCTCTGCCCTCCTGTCTCTGCCCCTCCTATCAGTCTGGATGAATGTTTTTTCTTTAACTCCTTGGTTGTCAGACGCCCATACATTTTGATTTTCTGGAAATTTGGGAGTTTTTTTTTTTTTGTTTTTGTTGTTTTTAGATTGGTTGTTGCCCTTCTTTTGGTTGTTGGAGGAAGCAAAGTGTATCTACCTATGCCTCTATCTTGGTCAGAACACATGTTCTTTTAAGAATTTTTGGACCTTTTCCAATGTAGAGACTAAAAATGTAAGTTAATTGTAAACTAAAGATTCCATCTTTAGGAGAACCATTTGAAGATGGATGTTTTAGGATGCAACTGCTATGTTGTAGTTGAATCCAGTTATAGGCAACATTAATTATTCCTACTTGGTTTTAAAAAGATACACCAATAAATTTCACCTAGCAGAAAGGAAATGAAACCTGAAACATGGTGATGAAGGATGGCCTGTGACAAGGGACTTTTGTGGAAGACATGGACTGATCTATGACAAATGTTACTTGACCTAGTAAAATCCTATATTTTACTTTTTTAGAAAACATGCAATTTAGTTTTCTACACTTATTTTTATATACAGGTAGTTTTGTGTACATTATAAACAAAGTGATTAATGTAGACGTGTAAATCCTTTAAGTTCTAAAATGAAGTTATATTCATTTAAGAGAGAAGCTGTGGTTAATTTCTCTGACTTTTATCCTTTTCAGTTTATTATTAATTCTGCAGACAGAATAATCTATAGTCTGACTTTAATCATTGTGTCCTTTGATCAGAAACGTACAAATATACTCATTTTTCTTCTCTTTGCTTTAATCTTTCTCTATTTCCTGGTCCCACCATACTTAACTAAGTTTTTTAAGAAATTTGAAGTATTTCCAGCTAAGCTCCCAAGAACACTAAATATTCTTTTCTGTCCTTCCTATGTGTTCTCCTTTTCAAACTTCATGACTTCTACCTCGAGTTCCCTTGCCAATTAATGCTCTTTCTTCTCCATTCTGCCATATAAATATTAACCATCCTTCAATGACTGGTTTGATTTTTTTCTTCTCTCATCTATTGCCACCATGATCACTGTCCTTTTTGAATTCCTTCAGTACATAAAGTCACCCCCTAAAATGCAGCATTTAATTGTATACTCCTATGATGCTATTTTCAAATTGTTGTTTTCTTTTAGTTTTAGAAAAATAGTCAATAGCCAGGGGACAGATGATCAATAGCATCCTTCATTTTTACAGAAATTATTCTGATTGAAACTTACCTTGTATTATTGCTCTATGTGATCTCAAAAAGAACTGAAAATCTCTCTCACTGACCCATAGGTTTTCTCAGCATATTAAATGTATCTTTTTTATTACCTAACATAATGTTTTCACCATAAAAAAAAAAAGTCCTTTAGCAAAATATCTTTGTTTCACTGATACACATAGAAGCTTGGGCCCCATGGCTTCCCAGCTTGCTTAGGGAGGGGAAGCCAGGGCACACAGATGGGTTTGCTTCCTTTGTTTATGTCCTCACTCCACACAGTGTGGGATCTGCCTTTTTACTTAATAGACACCAGTTACTGCCACGCGAAGGTAGGAGATTGTCATTTATGAAAACTACAATGGCTGAAGTTGGTACTTGGTATTCTTATTTTATTTCTTTCCAGGAAATAACATCTATAAATGGTCGATATAAAAACTCAAACAGTCCAGAAGCGAATTAAATGTAAATTGAAATATTCCTTTCTCCACAATCCAATGTGCCATACCTTCATGTCTTTCCCTTAGAAACCACTGATAAAAATCTAGATTATATCCTAAACACTTCAATTCATAAATAGATATATGTATCTTTTAAAAAAATGAATGATATTATACTAATTATTTGTAGTTCCCAGTATATTACTCAAAATACATTGACCATCTTTACATTATTTTAAAATGACTATAAAGTGTTAATTTATACCTGCATTTAAGCCAATCATAATGGGTGAAAATTTAAGATATTTCCATCTTTTTCACTTTATAAACAATTGTGCAATTATCAGTCTTTCATACTTTCAAATTCTCAGCTCCTCTTTCTTAATAGTTTGCATACTTGTTCAATTATTTAATAGTAGTTAAATCTGAGAAGAGGAGTTGAGAGTTTCTCAGGGCTACTCCCTTAGAGTGACTTGGAAATGTAGGTCATTTTGGTTTTATCAATGACCGGTATGTGACTAGCATTTTTTCAAAGTAGAGGATAGAGGTGCTGTGCATTCTGTATTGGGCCAGACATCCTACACAAGGAAAAACTGTTTAGTCTGAAGACCCCATTGTGCCCCTTAGAGAAAGGGGGATGCATGAAATATTCCACTACCTACTTTAAGAAATTTTGCACTATTTTCATATTTTACAATAAACACAATCACTCTTAATCTACAAACTAATATACTCCCACTTAAATGATTTAATCTTTCCCTACACCAAACAATAGATTTTTTATGTTAATGTGATATAATGTCAACAAGGTCTTTCATTTTTTAAATTTTATATATCAATCTATTTATTTATTGTTGCCACTATGACTGATATCCCCCATTTTCTCCCTCTTTGCCCACTCTCCCCCAGCCTCTGACCACCCCACCCTGGCCTTCTCCAGTGTAATTTTAATGTTAATCAAGGGAAGGGTCCTTTGGCAAGACATTTAATTAAATTAAGACATTAAATACATTAGATATTTCCCCCCAAAGAGAAAGAGTATAAATATATAAATTAAGAAGAATGAGAAGCTGCATGATTTAAAATTTTCTAAAGAATACAATATGTATTTTGGCCAACGTATTTGAAAATGTACATGAAGAGGTTAATTTTTAGAAATATTTAACCATAAAAACAATCTAGAGGAATGAAAACATTTTGAATATACCAACGACATAGAAGAAATGGAAAAGGTCGTTAAGTCATACCAACCTAAGAGCTTATGGCCCACATGATTTCTTATGCGGGTCCTATTTAACTTAATGGAAAAGTTAACTCCTGCATTGTTCAAATTATTCTTTTGATTAATGAGAATACAGGAAATATATCTTTGCCCTTCATTTCTTTTCTAAAACAAGAGAAAACAAAAAGAAATATAAAAGAAATTTTTCAATTTTTTTATTTTATTTATTTATTTATTTTTTAGAGAGAGGAGAGGGGGAGAGAAAGAGCAATATATGGCTGCCTCTCACATGGCCCTCACTGGGGACCTGGCCCGCAACCCAGGCATGTGCCCCGACTGGGAATCGAACCGGGACCGTCTGGTTCCCAGCCCGCGCTCAATCCACTGAGCTACACCAGCCGGGCTATAAAAGAAAATTTTTAAAAATCAGTTTTGTTAAAAAGAAACTTTAACAAAAATTACTAAACTTTAACATAAAAATTACTAAACCAAACTCTGAAGAATAATTATCCAAAGTAATGAAAATTTATTCTTCTCCTCAGGAAAAGGAGGGGGGGCAATAATGTAGGTGTCCACATCTTAGCAAATATGACATATTAAATGCATGTAAACTTTTTTCCTCCTGAAACTGTATAAAATGATGGCTAATGGTTCATTAAAATGATACAAACCCTAAGGAGCAAAGAGAAAGCAGTGGTTTTTTTTTTAAAGATAGAGAGTCCACAGAGGACTGAAACTGAGTTAGCTGACCGAAGAGAACACAATTCTATGCTGACATTGGGAGAGCTGATCCCATAAAAGACTTACCAATTAGTACAAGATACGTGTGAAAACTGAGGTAAAAGTAGATATAAAAATCAGGATGATTGGTTGGAAGTGTTTGTAATGCCAAATTCACCATATCCAGTAGATGCCTCTTGGCTCTCCTTGTAGAAAAGTAGAGATTTATCCTCTGGAAACGTAAAACAGCGTATCTCAGGATGGGCGATATCCACTTTGTCAGTTGTACATAAAATATGGGGCTAAAACAAACATTGCCGAAAGCTGAGATCTCAAATCTTTATCCTTCTCTTGGCTCACAGTGTGAAGATCTGTTAGTCCCATAGCCTTGGAGAAGGGCACTGTTAGGGTCTTCTTTAAAGAAAAATCCAAAGAATAGACTTAAGGGTCTGTTATGGGTTTTTTTCCCAAATAAATAGTCCATCCACTTAGATTATCCCATAGGGAAACCACAATTGAAAATTACTACTCATGAACTTAGACATTACTATGAACATTTATTGCACTACTCTTTAACGTAAACATTCTCAACAGCTACAAGAATCTGGGGATAACTTGTAAGATGAAATACAAAAACAAAAATAAATAAGGTACCCAGAAGTAAACAGAGTCTATACAGGGAGGAAAGAAAGTAATCATTAATGTTCTTATAAAAACAAGACAATATACCCATGCAGCAAGTACAAGATATGACATAAAATGAATTTCCAAAATGCATAATAGAATTCTTGAAAATTCAAAATTTTATTGGCAAAATGTATATTTAACAGTAGATTTGAAGGATAAAGTCAACTGCATTTTCTGGAAAAATGAATAAAAATAAAAGAGTTGGAAATTAGGTGATAAAAGTTTAGTGCACTAAAGGATCAGTCCCATTGGGCCAATAGCTGAAATATGGAGTGAAAGAAATCTATAATGAAAATGAGAACAATACAATGGTTTTTGGTATACTTAAATACATTTTAAAAAGGGTAAGACTTAAAATCCATGAGTTTTCAATTTGAATATATCCACCAGAGTTCAATCAGTGGGTGAAAACAGACCTATACCAACACCAAGAAAAATAGTGAAGAAAATAAGCACACTGAGAAAAAACAGAAAATAATTCAAGTTTTCTCAGAGGAAAAATTAAAACAGGTCAATAAAAGACAATGAAGCAAAATCTTATAATTTGTAAGAGAAAATTAATTTCAAAGTAGAGTGGTAGGCTTAGCTGAACTATATCATCAGATATGAGAAAATAATTAAAAGCATTTTCTACATGCAAGGTTCTAAAATGATACTTTCAATGCATAGCATCTCAAAAAGTTAGTGAAGAATGTTCCACTAAACTCAGTAGTAAATGAGGAAAGAGAATGGCATAATGGGTGGTGTCATTCACTATGGGTTGTCTGTGTAAGTCAGAAGTGAACAATAAGCATTTTCAAAAAGATAAAACTGATGAAAATATCTAATACTTCTGAATGTATTAATAGATTCATTAGATAACTGGAGTAGAATATGGAGCTCATTTGTTATGATACAAACATAGAAACTAAATAAAACAAAAATAAGAACGTTATCAACAGAAAAAAAGAAAATAGCCCTCGCTGGTGTGGCTCAGTGGATTGAGTGTCAGCCTGTGAATCAAAGGGTAACCAGTTCGATTCCCAGTCTAGGGCACATGCCTGGGTTGTGGGCCAGTCTCCTGGTGGGGGGCACATGAGAGGCAACCACACATTGATGTTTCTCCCCCTCTTTTTCTCCCCCCTTTCCCCTCTCTAAAATAAATAAATAAAATCTTTTTTTAAAAAAAGAAAATATTGTGTAGGAGAGAAATACTATCATTTAGGCTAAATGGGTCAACTGTGAGTAGCATTAGCCTAGTTATGTAATATGAACCCTAACAATTGATCCAAACAAAGTTAAGATATAATTGTATAGAAAGGATGGGAAGGAGAATTAAATTGTTAGTTATCATGGTGGTAAATCAATGGAAAATACTTACTGATGAACAATAATAAAGTTTCAGTATTAGGCTGTAATTTAGAGGTGTAGAAGTAAAATCAAAAAGCAATGTGAAAATAATTGAAAATAGTATCTTCTGAGGGGAGAGAAATGGGATAGCAGGAATGGGATATTACCAGTGTACATAAACTTTCGAGAATATTTGATTCCTTAACTTATGTGCATTTATAACATTTTAAAATTAAAAACAAAATAACAAAATGAGAGAATTGATGCAGGATCTTCAGATCAAGAGGGTAAAATTTATTCAGGACTACAGCTTACAGAGTTTTGCCATAGTTATCAGCTGAGCATTCTGGGGTGTTTTTTGGCATGTCTTTTGACATAAAAAGAAGTATTGACAATAAGTTCAGTATTTTAAATTAATGTGTGCAGCATATTAAAATACAAATTTAAACACACTTAAAATTTTAGAGTTTAAATTTAAAATCTTAGTCTATTTATAAATCGAGTACATTTGAAAATATTTTTAAGAGGAACTTTGATTAATGTTCAGTTTCATTTACAACTTAAAGTCCCTTAAAGATTTTAAACTGCACTTATAAATTTAATATGTTCAATTATCTTTGTGAACATTTTAATTATCTGACTATCAAACAAAACCTTCCACAATAGTTAATCTTTATAAATATAATAAGTCAAACTAACAAAATAACGAATCTTAAGTCATCTTATATGTTAAGCAACTATTGTCAATTTAGCCTTATAATTTTCACTTCAAAAAAGGAGAGATTAAATACTCATTTACACATTTAAAATAGAAATTAAAGGTGCTAATCTGTAAATATTGCAACACTAACATCAATTACTTATATATGTAATATCTCTAAAATATATGTATTATTACTTGATCTACTTAATCTTTATAATTTCTAAGAACATTTTCCCAGGGTAAATAACAAACACTAGCTTTAAGCCTTGTTATTGTATTTTTGGTCACTTATATCAGAGGAGCCCTGTTGTTTGAGAAGTTTTTTTGTTTGTTTTTATTGTATGGGAAAATGTTTTCCAAGTTCTCATTAACTTTATGGCTCAATGGTAATTAGTGTAGTATGTATCCTTATCTACCTTTTATTGTTATATTGCCTCTGTTGCTTTTCTTTATTCAACTTGAAATATATAAGGTGGGGAAAGAGTAGGTTTACATAAGTATGTAAAACTCAGAGTTTATTCTTGTATTATTATTTATTAATTATTGTATTATTTTCCATATGAACAACTATAGCCCTATTTTTGTACTACCCTGTATTTTGCACAGGTGCAATACTGATATCTCTTGTATTATTATATTTGAGTGGGACCAAATTTTGTCTGATTTATGTGTTAAAATGGTGAAGGAGGAGATCAGAAGAGTAAATTGTGACAACAAGCAGCATCAATTTAGGTTTATTTTCCATGAACATTTTCTCAGCAATTTAGTAATCTATGGGAATAACTTTTCATGGACAGCAGTAAGTATGTCAAGCTATATTATTGATCTGAACTTGGAAACCATTGAGCTGGATACACACACACACACACACACGAAGAAACATCTGTTGTATGTTATTTAAATAAACAGAAAAGTTATGATGTAATAAGTTTACCTATTACCAAGCATTGTTCTCTGTAATATAGAAATAGTACTAAGCAATCATTAGGTCTCCTTTAATCATGGAATCATTACTAAATAATGCATAGCATTAACAATTTTATTTTATTAAATTCATTGAGGTGGCACTAGTTAATAAGATTATATAAATTTCAATTGTATGGTTCTATAATTACCTATATTGCATTCATTGTGTATTCACTGTCCAAAGTCAAGACTCCTTCCGTCCTCGTATATTTCACCCCTTTACCCTGTCCAATCTCCCCTCCCCCCATCCCCCGGGTAACCTCCATATTGCTGTCTGTGTCTATGAATTTTCTTTGTTTCGTTTGTTCATTTGTTGCTTTCTGTCTTATATTCCACATATGAGTGAAATCATATTCTTATTCTATGATGTGTGACTTATTTCATTTAATGAGATACTCTCATTAAATGTGATAATCATGTTATCACATGAGAAATGAGAAAATCATGTTATCACAAATGGCATTTTTCATTTACAGTTGAGAAAAGAGAAAACTTTAGGGGTTAGTTTCTGGAAATAAACACATGCTCTTAAATTGCATAATTCATAATAAGGATGAGCAAAATAAACACATTCCTGGCTCTGAAGAAGCTCAAAGTCAAAGGTCTACAACTTTGTTTATCGAATCCCTATCAGTAAAAGCATTTTATATAAACTGAATATTTATAGCTTGTAAATCTCCATGTACTAATTGAAACTATAAAAAATAATATAAACATTTGCAGCAACATGGATGGACCTTGAGAATATCATGTTAAACAAAGTGTCAGACAGAAAAAGGTTAAGAACCATGTGATTTCACTCACATGTAAGTAATAGACATAAACAGGATATAATCTGTAAGCAACAAATGACAAGAAAAACAAACAGAACCTCATAGACACAAACACTTATGGTGGTTACCAGAAGGAAGAGGTTTGGGGGCGTAGTGAGGGGCCAAGGGGTCAAATACATGGTAACAGAAGAGGATTTCACTTTGTGTGGTAGGCACACAATGCAATGTGAAGATTATGTACCATAGAAATATACACTTGAAACCTATATAATCTTAATAACCAATGTAACCTCAATAAATTTAATTAAAAAAGTAAGAGTTGAGGAAACAATAATAATTTCAAATGTATTTATTTAATTTTCTTTATTATATTCCATTGTAGAAGTTTATGATAATAAACATATTCAAAGAATTTTCTTGATAATTAAAATAATTTTTCTAATTTTTGGCAGATATATTTTGACTGTCAGTGTCAGCAATAGAAATAAGGCTGACACAGACCTAGCTTATTTGAAAAGTAGGGAGAAGGATATATTTTTCCTTCTCCTTACTCTTGTTTCTTAGATAACCGTGGTTATGTTAAATATGTAGTATCTTTTTAGAAATCATCTTAATTAAGTTGATCATTCTATGAAGGTTAGCTAATTAAACATATTTAACTCTGTACATGTCAATTGCAGCAGATCGCAATATTCTGCAAACTAACGAATAGAAGACAGCACTGCTGCCACGCTCTCTATAAGGTGGCGCTGTCATTGTCCTCAGTCAGCACGGTCCCACTGCTATGGATAAAACACAACCCTTTGATGCAACGCGCCATCAGGAGCACTGCTATGAGTCTATGCTGTGATGTCAGGAACGCTTATTTTACTTCCCTGTTTTCAGATTTAACAAATAAATATGAACAGAATTATTAAAAACTTATCTCAGTACACCATTGGATGGTTTTGTCTATCCCAGGGCATACATACATCCGACTGCAGATGCCATTGGCTCAGCTAGTAAATACCAGAATCAAGATCCCAACAAAGACCTTCTGGCTCCAAATCGCCCCCATGAAGCTTATAGGGTGACCTGGTTGACTGATCACTTTTTAATATCTGCAACAGCACCAAGGAGCTGTTGATAAAATTGAATCCATTAAATATATGTAAAAACTTCTTATTCCATTGCAAGAACAGAAGATAAAATTTAGGTAAAATAAAACATTTCAAAGCCTATAATACACACAAATACTAGAGATGATTACAATTACAATTTTTTTTTAAAGGTTTTATTTATTTATTTTTAGACAGAGGGAAAGGGAGGAAGAGAGGGAGAGAAACAGCAGTGTGTGGTTGCCTCTCACATGGCCCTCACTGGGGACCCAGCCCGCAGCCCAGGCAAGTGCCCCAACTGGGAATCGAACCAGGACCGCTTGGTTTCCAGCCCGCACTCAATCCACTGAGCTACACCAGCCAGGCTACAAATGGTTTTATTTCCTTAGCAGATGCAAAGAATACAGTAAAGCACAGTCTCTGCCCTATGATGATTACAAAAAAAAATCTTAAAACCCAGCAAAATAGTACAAGTGTTTGTCTGCAGGGCGTGGGGGGTTAGGTTTAAGATGGGTAAGTTATGCCCAGCATATGTAAAGCAGAATAAAATCCAGATGGGCCTTATTAATTTCAGAATAGAATTCAAGAAAATCTTTGCAGTATAAAAGTACACACATCTGTCCATATGTTATCTTTCTTTTATAGATGTATCAATAAATATGATCCTTTAAATAACAAAGCAATAAAATCAAATATACAATATTTATCCTTTATAACAAAATACTCCCAAACTGGAAATTAGAATCCAAAATTTAGGTAAGAAAACCTAAAATAATCTCATCAGGACAAAGAACTGAAGTAATCATGCTCAATATTAATAAACTGAGAGATAAAAATTTTAAAGTTATGGGTCATCTAGAGACTAATAAAGTGACAGCACTAAGTAAGACTATTGTTGAGATGAGACCTTTAACAGGGAAGTTAAAAGGAAGAGCAGAGCTCACTTGATTTAGGAAACTCCCACTCTGTATATCGGGTTGGGTGATGAGACCAGAGCTCTACAGAGATTTGCGCATAGCATGGAATGCCTCCATGAGTGAAAAAGAAAATAAAAATCAAAAAAACAAATTCATACTGAGAAGCTTAAAGTAGAATGCAAAACAATCTCTTAGGAAAAGTAACATAAGACAATATTAATATAGAAATCCATCGATATGATATAAAACTAAAAAACAAAAATGAAGAACTGGTAAATGTAATCATAGGAGTTTTTTTAATAACAATGACACAAAACCTGAGTTTTACCTTCAACCAAACACCCAGACAAATCACAGTAGGATTAAAGGATAAATCACCAAAAAACTAAACTTAAAGCATAAAGAATTAAAAAATATTTAAGTGAAAATACACAATATAATTGGAGGCAATCGAAGAAATATACACTAAGGAAATTATTAGACATTAAATATGTGCTAAGGTTCCTATCATAGTGCTATTCATAAACCTAAAAAGTTATACATAATAATTGGGTTATGGCTATTGATTATGGTAGCTATATCCTGTAACATAATGTGGTAATTTAAAAAAAATTTATGAAGCATTTTTAGTAAATTGGAAAAAATTTTGATATGTCAAATTAAAAATTCTGAATATTAACTTAACATATACAATTTTGGCTATTTTCTAAAAATCATACAGCACAAGATTAAAAGTAATGCAACTAACTACTAGCAGTGAAATTTTACTGTATAGTAATAAAATAATGAAACAAGTCCTTTGACTTACGTTTTATACATCTTCTCCACACCAGTAAGTTCAATATTTCTGTCTTAAACCATTGACTTCCCCCTTGGCATTGTGGCTGGGTCACTATTTCATTCAGTGGACTCTAGGTAGTATAGTGTGCCTGGTGTCTCAGTTTATGACTATTGTCCCGGCATAATTATTAATATTTCCCCTTTGACTTTCACAGTGCCCTAGTTTGGACATTAAGTTACATGGTTATCTGAGATATGGGAAACCTAATTCTGATCCTGATTTTTTATTAATAGCCTACAAAATTCTGGATACATCATCACCTCTCCATGGGAAATTTTGATCCCTACTATAAAATGTAAATAATCTCTTTGCTGGTTAACTTCATAAGGATGTTGTGAGGATTAATGAAGAGATGCTTGGAAAATACTTTGAGCTCCTCAGAGAAAAGTGCTATGATATTGTCACTATTACATTTCTCTACTAGCTTGCTGAGTGGGAAGTCAGGGGAAATCAAGTTTTTGTGAGTATCAGCAATGAAACCAAATCAATCACACATGTTCTGGCAGCACATTTTTTTACCAGTGCCCCAGAGTACAGAATCTAGTGAACCTAAAACTCCCCACACATATAAATTACTAGAGACATAGAGTCTAAATTTTGACTCTAGATTGGCTATTCAATTAGGAGTTATGAGTAAATGTATTAGCTTCCCTTGCTGGTTGAAAATATTGTGCCCTATTAACCACAGGAGTGTTTGGAAGCTGAACAAAGACTGTTCATTAAGCTTGAAAGGGACAGATCTGAGCCAGCCGGCACTTTGTAACCTGGAATCGGGCCTCTGAATCACGCTTATTATTTTAGAGGCCAATTAAGTGTTTTAATAACTCAGTGGAAAGGCTGCATCTTCACGAAATATTTTCAGCACTTAGTAAATTGGGTACCTTGGTCTGGCATTAAAAGATCTTTCTTGAAATTCTTACAAATAAAAATAAAAATCAATAAATCAATCCAGTTCTGAGGCAACAAAGAAGCAGATGAAAGGCAACAACAAAGCTGATTAAAGTTCTAGCCATGACTCCTAATATAATGGGGCTTTAGTTTGATCAGGGCCCAGAGGCAACCCCTGGAAGAAGTACAGCCAAGTAGGACTTCTTGATCCTTTTGTTCTTGCTAAAACCTACATCCTTTAGGTGAACTATAATACCATACTTGATACTTTGAAGTTGAAGCATAATCCTTTATTTATTATGGCATTGCAAGTGCATTGCATATCACCAAGTTGTTCCTCTTTTCATAAGTTAAGCTATTCCCTGTCTATCTAAAATTCGTACCTTGACCTTACATGCCTGTCTTCAAGAACAAATCATCTTTCTTCCCACCGTTGGTCAATTTGGTCTCTTTCCCTTTGCTGTACACCGGAGGCAAGGAAGGCATATATGTATCACTTGCCTATTTGTCAGGATTTGTCAGAGTGCAAGATGTTTTGGGAGAGTGTTGAGCGGTTACTCATGCAAAGGTGAATTAGTTATTTAGTATTTTATTAGATACAAAAGAGAAAGGCATGCTGAAAACTGGCAGTTCTTAAAATATTCATTTACTTCCATATTATTTTCTTTCAACTGGAATGCAGACAAAAGCTACAATCTTCAGTTCAATGAGGAATAAAAAGATTCAGTTATGACCCCTGAGGAATATTTACATCTTAGAATTGCTCTCACACTTCTGGTTCTGTGGCCATTACTGAGGAATGTTGTAACGGAGCTCAGTGCTCCTACTTAAAGCCTGCATAAATGTCTAGAAATTGGAAATTGAAGAAGATACAGCAAGAAGACAATCTGAGCTTGAGAGAACATTGTAATTGTGAAAAGGAATCATTTGTTGCTATAATTTTAATAATCTTTGAATTGCATTTTAGAAATCCTTGCCTTTACTATGTTCTTGTTTGGGAGATTTTTTTCAACATACTGTTTAAAAAATTCAGTAAAAGACTGCTTTAAGGATTGTTTATGGAAAGGACTGTATACTCTTTCATTGTTGCTTACATAGGGACAGTTGGGATATTAAATTTCATTCCATTAGTTTTATGATCTTCCTCAGACAGGCAGGACATTGTGGCTGTTGCTGCTTTGAATGCATATTGGCTTAATCAGTACAATTTGAGATTTTATGGAAATAGAAAATTATATGCACTTTCTCTAAGACACAATTTTGGCTCTTGATTGTTTTCTTTCACCCACATTTATATAACACTAATTTCATGAAGTCACACATTAGACCAGCGTGTTATTGACTAGCACATTAAGCATGTAATTACCTCTGAACTGCTTTCCTTTATGATGATCTCAGATGCAACAAAAATTTTAATTGAATTTATTGGGAAGACATTGGTTAATAAAGTTATTTAAGTTTCAGGTGTACAATTTTATAATATATTATCTATATACTGTACTGTGTGTTCACTGCCCCAAGCCAAGTCTCCTTCCATCACCATTTATCACCCCATACCCTCTTCTGTGTCCCCCCACCCCCATTTTACTTCTGATAACCACCACACTGTTGTGTGTGTCTATGAGTTTTTGTTTTTTCTTCTACCTCAGACTCTTACTTGATTTTGTTTGAGAATTGCTTTGCCTCTCCTCAATTTCAGTTAGCATCTCTTATGGAAGACCTCAGCAGAGAGCAGTGCCATAACGGGGGTGTCGTGGCCTCTGGGTAGACTGCATTGCGTTTCTCTTTTTGTGTGGGACGCAAGAAAGCGATTACTACTGCCTGCTACCCAAGCTCTGTTTTGGTGGCAATGTTTCTGCATGAGTGACAGTAAGTGACAATGGCATAGTTTCAATGGGGGTCCTAACTTCTGTTTGGAAGTATGACAACTGAGTTGATGGGATGGATTTATGCTAGGATCTAATCACTAATTCATTCATAATAAACATTTTGGGAGGGATTGTATAATGTGAGCTATTGTGCTAGACTCTGGTATTAAAACATATATATGTGTGTATATATACCTATGTATATACACACACACACACTATAAAGCTATGACCTCAAATTTCAAGGAACTGTGTTTGTGCGTATTGTGTAGTTGTTGTTGGGGGAGATGGCAATGGAGGATGAAGTAGGAGAGCAAGATTTGGGAGAACACAAACCTCTGCGTCATTGATGATGAGTTCATTGAATAGTCTACTGGTGCAACGCTAGCACGCCCACCTGATTCAGCCATGACTGACTTGAATCATTGTAGATGGCAGTGGAGCATAGCAACATTTTTTTTGACTCTGAAGCCCGCTGACTTGGGTACCATATCCCAACAAATTTGTTTGTCGGCCTGCCACTTTTACTCACAAAGCACTTCTGCTTCTTCATCTGTAAGATAGATGAGCGATTCTACGCCACTCTTGTAAAAGTATTGTCCTGACTAGAAAACAAGTGCAGTGCGTGCAGAATAATGCACAACATACAGCAGGCACTGCACAAGTGGCTATATAAACAGCTATTCCTCTGTTTTCATTATTATAATTTATGTATAAATTTTATTTAAGTGATTTTCATAGTAACAACTTCACTTCTGAACACGTTTATTATTTTAAAAATTTGAACAATATCTGAAAATGCATAGAAGAAACAAACAAGTTACCTAAAATTTCCAGAAATAACCGGTATTAACTGTTCATAAGATAAATTTTAGATATTTCTTTTGTTTCTTCTTTGTACTTTTAGGTGATGTAACAATTAAAAAAAATAAGCATGTACTATTAATGTAAAAGCTGTAATAAACTATCGCATTTCAAATTTCATGCACCCTAAAATTTCAGTTGATTAATAGATATGTATATAGATAGAAGATGGATATATATAGATATAGTGGAATAGAGAAGAAAGATAATTTCATCAGAAATCAGCTATTTTACATATAAGTGCTACATTTACTTATCTGACTGTACTATTTCTTAAAAAATCACACTTATATGAAGAAAAGAAAAATATGAAAAACAGTAGGTGATTGAGTCATTATGGTTTCTTTGTTAAATTTTAGTCATATCTATATGTTACTCATATATATATATACACATATACATATATACATACATATATATGTATATATATAAAGTATATATAAGGCCAAAGCATAAAAGAGCACAAAATTTAAACAGTTCAAGGAATTATCACAAACCAACTACCTGAACAACTACTTCTCAGGTGAAGAAATATTCTCTGCAAAATAGATCACTACCTCTCTTCTTTTGTTTTCAAAGATACCCACTATTTGGAGGAGACTTTTTCTGGTCTGGAGAAATTCATATATCCACTCTGTGGTTGGCTGAAATGGCCCCCAAATGTGTCCACATCTTAGTTTCTTTAAATTTTACCTTACTTGAAAAAAGGGTGTTTGCAGACTTAATTAAGGATTTCGAGATGAGATTATCCTGGATTATCTGAGTGGACCCTAAGTATCACCACAAGTGCCTTTATACACGAGAAGGCGGGGGCAATGAGGCAGTGGACGCAGGGAGTGGAAGACATGATGCCGGCACTGAAAGTGGAAGGAAGGGCCATGGGTCAAGGACTGTGGCTTCAGAGGCCAGAAGAGTCAATGAACAGATTATTTTCTAGAGCCTCCAAAGACAGTGTAGCTTTACAAAACTAACTTTGAACTTCTGGCTTCTTGAACTATAAGAGAATACATTTCTGTTCTGCTAAGTTTGCGGTAATTTGTTAAAACAGCCTCAGGAAACTAATACATGTTCCTTTTTTTTTTTTTTCCTTAACGTTATGCATTCGGCAGTAGTTAATGCTGTTACATATTGCTCGAAGTTGTTATTTTTCATTGTATTATATTCAATATGAAGTTTTAAAATTCACCTACATTCTACTTTTCTTTTTACAAATAATGCTGTTATGAACATCCTTGAACATATCTTGTAGCACAAATGTGTAAATGGGTAGCTTCACCCATTTATTTTCTCCCCGAGAATGTAAGAGAATTTTCATTTTTCTGCACCTTCATTAATAATTGTATTGTTAGTGTTTTTAATGTTAGAGAGCTCAGTATTTGTACAATGGTAACTTTATAGTTTAAATTGGGTTTCCCTAATGAACAATGAGCAGCTTTTTTTATTTATTGGATATATCAGGGCCAAGACGAGAGGGAATAAGGCACCTGGGACACATAATTTGAGGATAAATTTGTTCCCTTTCCTTTCTCTTTCCCGTGTTTGATCCATTATTTCTACTTTGTCAATCAAACAGCACATAATATTATTCTTTTACTCTTGTCCCCAACTTGTTGTAATTTTATATCTATCAATATAATTAATTGTGCATACAATATGTATATATAAAAATATAATTAATTGTGTGTATATATATATATATATAAACTGCATTGAAGTTGGGGAGGCATGGTCATTTTAACATTACTCAGTCTTCCCATTGTTGCGCATAGAATGTTATGTGTATGTAGATGTTATTAATTTCCTCAGGACTGCTTTGTACTTTTCACCCTAGCAGTCTTACACATCTTTTTTTGCAGTCATCCATTGGCATGCAATTTTGTGACTATTTTAAATAACATTTAAAAATTTTCATTTTTCAATGAAAAGTCTGGTGTATAGGTATGCAAATTGATTTTTGCTTTTTGTGCATTCATCACAATTTCTGCCACCTTAATAAATTTACTTTTAATTCAAATTATAGATAATTTTGGATCTTCTTTGTATATAACCATGTTCTCTGCAAAATAGCATTTACCTCTACTTTGCAATCTTTATAAATTTAAAAATTTATAATAAAAATCTTTTTGTTGCCTTATTGCACTAACTGGGACCACTGGAATATCATTATAAAAATCATTTAAGTCTTTTATCCATCTTGAGTTGATTTTTGTATATGGTATAAGTTGGTGGTTGAGTTCATTTTTTTGCATGTAGCTGTCCAGCTCTTCCAACATCATTTGTTAAAGAGGCTGTTTTTACTCCATTTTATGCTCTTACCCACTTTGTCTAAAATTAATTGACCATAGAGACATGAGTTTATTTCTGGGCTCTCTATTTTATTCCATTGATCTGTGTCTGTTCTTATTCCAGTACAAGATTTTTTTGATTAAGTGGCTTTGTAATAAATTGATAATCAGATATTGTGATCCCTCCTACTTTGTTCTTCTTTCTCAAAATTACTGAGGTTATTTAGTGTTGTTTATTCTTTCATAAAATTTTTTGAAATGTTTGTTCTGTATCTGTGAATTCTGTCATTGGTACTTTAGTAGGGATTGTGTTGAATCTATAAATTGCTTTGGATATTATGGGCATTTTGATGTTAATTCTTCCAATCCATGAACACGGTTTATGCTTCCATTTATTTGTGTCTTCCTTAATTTATTTCTTCAGTGTTGTGTAGTTTTCTGAGTAAAAGTCGTTTGCCTCCTTGGTTAAGTTTATTCCCAGGTATTCTATTTTTATTGTTGCTATAGCAAATGGGACTTTTTCCTGACTTCTGTTTCTGATATTTTGTTGTTTGTGTAAAAATGCCTTCAGTTTCTGAATATTGACTTTGTATCCTGCTGTTTTGCCAAATTCATTTATTAGGTCAAGTAGTTGTTTGGTGGAATCTATAGGGTTTTCTATGTATACTATTATGCCATCTGCAAACAGTGACTGTTTTATTTCCTCCTTTCCAATTTAGATGCCTTTTATTTCTTTTTCTTGTCTGATCACTGTGGATAGGACTTCCAATACTATGTTGAATAGAAGTGGTGGAAGCAGACATCCTTGTCTTGTTCCTGATCTTAATGGGAAAGTTTTTAATTTTTGCCTGTTGAGTATGCTGTTGTCTTTAGGTTTCTTGTATATGGCCTTTATTATGTTTAGGTATGCTCCCTCTACTCCCACTTTGCTGATTGTTTTTATATAAATGGGTGCTGTACCTTATCAACGCTTTTTCTGCATCTATTGATATGATCATGTGATTTTTGTCTTTCCTTTTGTTTATGTGATGTACTACACTTATTCATTGAAAATATTGTACAATCCTTGCAATACCATAAAGGTCCTAGAGGAGAACGTAGACAGGAAAATTTCAGATATTCCATGCAACAGTATTTTTACCAATATGGCCCCTAGAGCAGGGAACATAAAGGGATGAATGAACAAATGGGACTTCATCAAATTAAAAAGCTTCCACATGGCTAAAGAAAATATCAGCCAAATGAAAAGGGAAACAACCACATGGAAAAACATATTTGCCAATGATACCTCGGACAATTGTACTATCACTAAAATATATATAGAACTCATAGGACTTCACTCCAGGAAGACAAAAAACCCAATTAAAAAATGGGCAAAGGACCTGAACAGACACTTCTCAAAGGAGGACATACAGAGGGCCCAGAGACATATGAAAGGATGCTCAGCATCACTAGCCATCAGAGAGATGCAAATTAAAAACACAATGAGATACCACTTCACACCAGTCAGAATGGCCATCATAAATAAATCAACACACAACAAGTGCTGGTGAGGCTGTGGGGAAAAGGGAACCCTAGTACACAGTTGGTGGGGAAAAACAGTATAGAATTTCCTCAAAAAACTAAAAATGGAACTGCCTTTTGACCCAGCAATTCCACTTCTGGTATTATACCCTAAGAATCCTGCAACACCAATTCAAAAGAACCAATGAACTCCAGTGTTCATAGCAGCACAATTTACAATAGCCAAGTGCTAGAAACAGCCTAAGTGCCCATCAGTAAATGAGTGGACCAAAAAACTGTGATGCATTTACACAGTGCAATACCACTACTAGCAGTGAAATTTTATTGTATAGTAATAAAACAAGAAAGAAAGAAAGAAAGAAAGAAAGAAAGAAAGAAAGAAAGAAAGAAAGAAAGAAAGAAAGAAAGAAAGAAGGAAGGAAGGAACTCCTACCCTTCACAATGGCATGGACGAAACTGGAGATTATTATGCTAAGTAAAATAAGCCAGGTGGTGAAAGACAAATACCGTATGATCTCACCTTTAACAGGAACCTAATCAACAAAATGAACATGAAAGCAAAATATAACTAAAGATATTGAAACTGAGAGAAAGCTGACAGTGACCAAAGGGGAGGGAGGGGGATTAAAGGGGAAAAGAGTGAAGGGTTTGCAGGAACAATTATAAAGGACACATAGACAGTAACAAGGAGGGGCGGAAACAGGGGAGGGAGGTGTTCAGGGCTGGGGTGGTGGAGACAGGTAGGGGGAAAAGGCAGAAAACTGTACTTGCTTAACAATTAAAAAATGTTAAAAAATTATTTTTTCTATGCTATGTCTCCTCATGTGCTTATTTATTATTTTTATTACTATTCATTATATATTTAAAAATAATTTTAAGCCTAGAAAAAAGGTTGGGTCTTTTCTAGAGAGGAATTAAATTTAATCTTTGCCAGAAGCCAAAGGCACTAGCATTTCTGTTACTTGAGTGCAACTACAAATGCACACATGATGAGACACCGATTTTGAATCCCTGTGTGGACTGGTCTTCCTAGAATGTAGTCCTTGGCTCCTCAAAACTGGGAGGGCCAGGCACTCCAGTTCCCTACCCCCGCCCCCCATATACACACAAACATTTGGCTGTCAAAAGTACTCATTAGTTTTGCAATCTATTTTATAACTTGAAATCTTGAGGAGCTGAAGAGCAGTTCTCAGTGCCGAGCTCACTTAATGTCTCTGCTGTCCTCAGTGAGAGAGTTGGTAAGAATCAGCTATTACTGATAGTAGGAGTCCCTGAGGTTCCTCTTCACCTTCAGATTTTACTTTTAGACATTATCAAACTAGGTCTTGTTATAAGACACTATGTAGTTAGCATTCTTTCCTTATGTGTTGTGGAGTTTTACGATATATTATTTACAACTTATACCCTATTTCTGCATAAAGTTTTCCTTAGTTGTTTCATCTTGGTTCTGTATTTATAGGATTTATTGTTTACCCATCATTTTATAAAGTGTCTCTACTGTCTAGTTTTTTATTTTGATTCATTCTATTGTTGGCTAGATTTTGTTGAGCTATGTTTTCTGGAATCTTTTGTGTATGTTTGAGGCTTGAATGATCACTTGAGCTTCATATAATTTTGTGGGGTCACTCTTAGGAAAATCCTAAGAATTTCCTGGAAACGTGTTTGCCTTCTCAATCTAGATTTAATGTTTTCTCCATTTTAGGGAAACTTTACTATGAGTATCTCTTTATTCTTACTATGAGTATCTCTTTATTCTTACTATGAGTAACTCTTTATTCTTTTTTTTTTTTTGCAATTTGCATTATAAATTTCAGTGCTAATTATCCTTATTTAAGATTTCATTGTCTGCTTTTCTTATATATTATCTTGTTTGTAATTGCTTAAACTTCTTTATTTATTAACCTGCATAGCTTTTAACCCCCTGGAGGAATAGGGGATTACGGTTTCAAAAAGAAAATCTTTTGGGATACTTATAATGGTTTTTATCTATCATCCACGATTACTGAGTAAAGGCTCTTGGAATAAGGGCCTTCGACATAAAAAAGAATATAAGCAACTATCCTCCACGTGAAAAAAAGAGACAGATTTTAGAAATTAAAAAAGATATCTTCCCAGCCCTGGCTGATGTGGCTCAATGGGTTGAGCACCAGCCTCTGAACCACAGGGATGCTGGTTTGATTCCCAGCTGGGGCACATGCCTGGGATGTGGGCCAGGTCCCCAGGAGGGGAGCACATGAGAGGCAACCACACATTGATGTTTATCTCTTTCTCCCTCCTTTCCCCTCTAAAAATAAAATAAACAAAATTAAAAAAAAAAAGTCCCTGCCCTGGCTGGTGAAGCTCAGTGGATTGAGTGCAGGCTGGGAACCACAGGGTCCCAGTTCAATTCCCAGTCAGGGCACATGCCTGGGTTGTAGGCCAGGTCCCCAGTGAGGGCCATGTGAGAGGCAATCATACATTGCTGTTTCTCTCCCTCTCTTTCTCCCTCCCTTCCCCTCCCTCTAAAAATAAATAAATAAAATCTTTAAAAAAATTAAAAAATAAAAAAGTCCCTGCCCAAAAAGCAAACAACTAATGGATGGAATAAATAGCAGATAAACCACAGGTATTACTGATGAGCATAAAATTCTTAAATGGAAAAGAAAAAATAGAGGTGATCAATATTTTCAAAATATGATATTTGAAAAGACCGATACAATAAACTTTTTGCAAGTCTAAAAAATTAGAAAGAGGATAATTTTTAAGATAGAAAATTGTACTAAACCTGTAGACGCCAAAGAAATTAAAAAATTTTAAGACCATATTAATTATACCAATAAAATGAGTGATCTGGAAGCCCAAGTTAAAAATATACCAAAATAAATTTTAGTTATATGTTAAAATCTAAAATAAAAATTATTAATGTATGAAAAAATACAGAATATTTTAATAATAAAAGATATGGTAGACCTGCTTAAATAATAAATACTTAAATAAAACTAGATTTGAATATATTTAAAAATTACTTTGAACTTATAAGAGTTATCATAAACAAATTTAATGACATGGTTTAGATTAGGAGTAAAATCTCCATAGTACTAGCAGAAGAATCTTATTTATAGCACATTTTGGCAATACCATATGTTATTGAATTTCAGATGTCTTAGTTATAAGACAAACTTTACATACCAATGACAAAGAATCAACTACTGATAATTAAGCTATGATACAATACTTTCTTACCACATTGTACTTTTATTATAAATTGTCTAATCTTGCTTAAACACAGATTTTAAAATTATGTATTGCTAGTATTCATACATTAAAAATAAGTATATTTCAAAATTTCCCTTAATTAACAACCTAGATATTCTAATTACTTTTTGACTCTGAGTCATCAGTGTTTCTCATTATTCTTCTCCCTGCCACAGTCAGCATTGCTGATATGCCGTTTCTCATAAACAGCATTCCGGTGCTGCCACTGGACTCTCTTCCAAGGCATCTGCAAATTTTGATTCTAGTGCTTTCTTGATCTTACCTGAATGTGTCAATGGAAGGTTTTCAGATAAAAAACAGAACATAACAAATAGCTTGTTGTCAGAAAAACAAAGAGGTTATGTTTGTCTAGTCATGCCACCAAGAATTAAAGCAAATTTACCTGCATAAGCAACGACAGCTGCCTCACTAGCAGTGATTATAATACAGGATCCGCTGGGAGACACATTATAATTTCAAATTTGTTGAAGTGTAAAAATGTAAAGTTAGAGTCATTAAATATGATAATTATATAGTTTATAATGCATATATCCTTTGATTCAGCATTTTTACCTATCATCTCTAGAAATATTCTTAGTTGTCTATCAGGATCAATAACAGTACCATGCCAAGCTATAGGGGAGCCTGAAGCAAAAGGAAAAATCAATAATAATTACATCATGGGCTTTTTTGCATGAACTTTGATTTAATAAAATATTGTATTAAAATATAATTTAATTTGATTACTAGTTTTCGGCACCCTTTTAATTTTGCATCTGGGGCAAGGCCCTTACTTGTTTCACTCTGGGTCACAAGACCTAGAGAAATCCATTTAGGAGCATTTAATAGGCAGGTGAGAACTTGCACTTCTGTGTTCCTCTGCACTTACCACAAAAGAAAGGTGGATATTGGCAGAAGGTTACATTCTCAGAAAGATGTCTGTATGTCCCTGATTGCATTTCAGAGTTTAGAGATTCCTTGCTTCACTGATATTTATTGATTTATTTTTTACTCTTTCTACTCTCCAGTGTGTTCTCCTACTGGAGAGCCAGACAATAGGCATTGGAATTAGACAAATAAGGATAGAAATTCCACTTACGTGACCTGGGATGAATAACTTTACTTGTCTGAGTCTCAATTTCTTTGTCTTCGATTGGGCATAATTTTTAATTTATAAAGGTCTTATGTGCATACATACCATGTTCAAAATCTATCACGAGTGGTCTACAACACACTTAAATAAATCATCATTTTTCTTCTTTTTTTGTTTCCTGTTTTTCAACTTGATACTAAAGAACTAATATACTTATGGTCCGTATGATGTATCATTCGATTCAATTATATAGAACTGAAAAAAAAATTGGAAGTGCTCGTACCCTTGTCTTTAAATGCTATAATCACAAATGTGTTGCATAGACCTCAATGATAGAGCTTCTTCACTTGGAGTTGGCCCAGTTAAATTTTAAAAAGTTTAACTCTTCAAACATAGAAAAGGAAGGAGTTCATTGGTTCCTTATAATAGGAGGGAAGTAACTAATAGGATCATTAAACCCACTCTGATCCCTGAGCTAAACCTTGATTTTCAGTTAAATTGTTATGATGATGCACACAGTTTCTGGAATTTATATTGCTGTTTCTAAAATTTTAATGTATTTCTTAGGTATTGTAAAGAGAAACAAGGGAAAAAAAGGAAGGATACTCAGGGAACATTTCTTTTTTCAGTTAAATTTGTAGTTTTCATCTATTGAGAGGTTTTGAGATAAGGTTGGATTAAAAACAAAACCCAAACCAAAACTCTGTAGTCTTAGATAATGATGGCAACTTACTGCCTTGGTGACTACAGGGAGCAAGACCACGTGTGGTTGGGTTTCTAACCTTTCCTTCTGCCCAGCATGAACGAGGACCCTTCATAGGCAAGAAAAGTCAGTGTCCCTAGGAAGTGGCTTTTGATGAAGAGCAGCACCTAAATGGGTGACAGGGGTGAAAAATGGGAAAGCTTCATTTGAACTGGATGGAATGACTTTTCAGGAGGGGTGGAGGCGGGAGTCTGTGTGAGGAAACAAGAAAGGAACCCGAAAGCATCCGTCACGGATGCCAGTTTGTGAAACAAATTCTCCCCAAACGATTTGAGGTTGACAAACAGGTCTCGAGGCACACCTGATGATTTTGGTTTCATTTCCAAATAAAATATTTATATTTTCCATCATTTTCCCTGTATAACTCAAGGAATCAAAAGAAGAATTTGGACTTAAAAATCTTCCTACATATAAATGAAGTTAAAATGCCAAGTATATCCACATACCGAATAAAACTTATACATGCAGAGGATTTCAACACCAGCAATGAGAAGCTCTAGGAAAACAAAAAGGAGAGGGATTGGCTAACAGAAGCAATTTAGCAGAACTTGATATAAATTAATCATAAATGTAAATGGTGTTTTTAATTTTATCCTCCCTAGAGCTTCCATGTTTTCACAAAATTTATGACATAATTTTTTTAACCTTCCTAAAAATCAAGGTCCCATCACATTTCAGTCTCAAGCTGAAATACTTTATTAGTTTTCTATGGCCCCCACAATAAATTACAACAGATGCAATTGCTTAAACAACATAAATTATTACCTTACAGTTCTGTATGTCAGAGGTCTCACCAGTTTCCAAACCAAGGTGTCGGAGGCACTTACTGAGAACCTTTGGGTAGGAGTTGGCTTCTAAACTCATTCAGGCTGTTGCAGAGTTTGCAGTCCCAGGTCCCCATTTCCGCTCTCTCCTGCGATTGTAGATCTTCCCCTGGTCGCATCTGCTGGAGGCTGCCTTTGGCACCGAGAGGCCTGACTCCTGTCCCCTGCCATGTGAGCAGTGAGCCTCAAAACCAGCAATAGCCCCCCAGATCCTTCTTCTCACCTGGAGTCTTTCCAATTTCTCCTACCGAAACATCTCTCTTGCTCCAGTTGCAGAAAGCTCCTTGCTTTTAACGACTCATGGGATTAGAATGGACTCACTTGGATAATTGGCTAATCTTCCTGTTTTGAGGTTTGTAATGTTACAGCTATAAAGTCCCCTTTGCCACGTCCACGGGTTCTAGGATTTAGATCTCAGATATCTTTGGGGGGCTGTTGTGCAGACGAGAAATGATAAAACACTGTCATTTCTAAAATAATTGCTAGGTCCTCCAGTTTATAAATTTTCTGACGTTGTATAAGATACTAGGAAACAATCTTTATTTTGTAAAATTTACAGAGCTAAGTATTTGAAAACGATAAAACACTTTTCTAGAATGTTCTCATATTTTATTATGTATTCAATCCATGTGACCTTTACAGTTGATACATTATATATATATTTATATATATTTAAAGAAATGGTATTTTATGTTTATTTATTTGGACAATATTTTGAATTACTATTTTTCGATACATAAGTTTTTATTTTTCTGAGGTAGGTGACCAGTCTGATAAGGTGGTACCAACTCTAAAATTTTAAAACAATTCTTAAATGTCTTATAATAGAACTCACACTCTCAAACTTTTATTATAATGAATCTACTATAAAAATAGATTCCCCAAATGATGTAAAATCTGAATCAAAACTATTGTTATGGGCAGAAATTACCCTGATGTCAAATGGCATATATGTATCCTTATTTTTTTCTAGAAAGCTGAGAAACAAGATAAAACCTGAGCTTTTAACTAATAAATGGACTTCCAAAAATACATTTCAGAAAAAAAAATTTTTTGAGAGCCTGGAGAAAATAGGACACATGAATATGTTAAGCTAGCTGATCAAATGCGAAAAGCTGAAGACCTTTTCTCAAACTGTCACCAATAATGTAAAGATCCAGAGCTAAGCAGTATTTGACTGATAGCCAAGTAATGAGAAACTTCTTAAGAGGAAGACACTCCAATAACAGATTTTCAGTTTCTTTTGTTTTGGGCAACAAAATAAGTGTAATCACATAAAGATAATTTAGAATGGCTCATATGCTCATTCAGGAATAACTAAGCAGGCAACTTTCATATGGGAACTTTCATGAAATGCTTTTTTCTAGACTAAATACAATGGTTTGAATAAAGAAATCCTTGCAGATAACTGGTTTCAAAACGAGTACTAGCAATTTATCATAATAAACTCATTGTTAATTTTTTTCTCCTTTGTCTTACTGTAAGTGTTCCCAAGTTCTTTTGTAACACCTCCAGAGAGAGAGTAGATACGAAGAATAAACTAAACTTGGGAAGTCTTAGGGCTTCAAAAACCTTTTCTGTAGCTAGCCATGGAAGCTCATCTTTCAACAACAAGGTGTAAAGATTTTATATTTTGAGGAAAAATCTTGTTTATAATAGATTCCTTGACAATGATCATCTGATATGACAATTACCAAATATGCCATTATCCTAAAATTATCATATTGAAATCATAAAATTATGTATTTCCCTATTGAAAATTTTTATTCCTCACTATTGTCATTGTTGCTTAAGGAAAACATATCGGCTATTGTGCCTTACCTTCCTCCAGTGACTTCTAGCACTAAATAGTAACAGGCTATTACAAACAGGGACAAAACATCAATATTTTTGAAGTTTTATTCAGTTGTCAATTAACGTGTAACACTCATAATTTGCATTGATTATGTGGCAAGACACAAGAGATTAATGTTGACTCAAATGGGTATCTCTGAAAAAATTATCAGTTTTCTATCCTGTTATTACAAGTGCAGTATTTTTATGAACTCTTGGAAAAAGACTAGAATTTCCTACTAATCTGAAATATGTGTTTTTTCAACACTAATTGAAACAAAAAGGACAAGATTCCAAGGAGATATTCGCTATACCTCCATACAGTCATTGACCAAATGAACTCAGTGAACTGTTCCAGAAGGCAAACGCTCATTCACGAGAACGGGGCCTTAATAATATTCTCCAATTTCTTAGCATTTTCATGCCTTGAAAATTTTCATGGTGCTTGTACTTGAAGCAAAGTTTGAAAATCCCCAATAGTGAGAGGATTGCCCTTCTCTGTCACTATCTCTTTGTCACGGTCACCACAAGTAGAGATAAAACTTGGGGGCCCAGACACAGTTAAGAGGGCAAGGTGTACGTTCATGCACACCTCTGTACCAGTGATGCTATTTCCATTTACTCCTCACTGTCCCTTGTGATCAATTCATCATCAATTTTATTTCTGCATTTGTTATATATCCCACAGTATATTATTATTTTTCATTTGCCATTTGTTTTTTTTTCTTTCTTTTTTAATTGATGTTTGAATACAGTTGTCTCTATTTTCCCACCACCACTTTCCCACTCACACCTCCCACCCTCAATCCCATCCCCCCTTGGCTCCCTCCATGGGCCATTCATTCATGTTCATTTACATCCCTTTCCCTTCTTTCCCATGTTATTTACCTCTCCCCTCCCCTCTGGTTACTGTCAGCTTGTTGTCGATTTCAATGTCTCTGGCTATATTTTGCTGGCCAGTTTGTTTTATTAAATTAGGTTCCGCTTAGGTAAGAGGAAAATAGGTGAGCTCATCTGGTATTTGTCTTTGACCACCTGGCTTACTTCACTTAACATAATACTTCCCAGTTCCATCAATGTTGTCATGAAGGGTAGGAGCTCCTTCTTTCTTTCTGCTCTGTAGTATTCTATTATGTAAATGTACCATAGTTTATTGGTCCACTCATTTATTGATGGGCACTTAGGCTGCTCCCAGCACTTGGCTATTGTAAATTGTGCTGCTATGAACATTGGGGTGCATAGGTTCTTTTGAATTAGTGTTTCAGAATTCTTAGGGTATAATCCCAGCAGTGGAATTGCTGGGTCAAAAGGCAATTCCATTTTTAGTTTCTTGAGGAAATTCCATACTGTTTTTCACAGTGGCTTCCCCAGTTTGCATTCCCACCAACAGTGCACTAGGGTTCCCTTTTCTCCACACCCCTGCTAGCACTTGTTTGTTGATTGTTTTTGATGGTCATTCTGACTGGTGTGAAGTGGTATCTCATCATGGTTTTAATTTGCATCTGTCTGGCTAGTGATGCTGAGCATCCTTTCATATGTCTCTGGGCCCTCTGTATGTCCTCCTTTGAAAAGTGTCTGTTCAGGTCCTTTGCCCATTTTTTAATTAGATCGTTTGTCTTCCTGGCGTGGAGTCATGTAAGTTCTTTATATATTTTGGTGATCATACCCTTGTCTGAGATATCACTGGCAAATATGTTTTCCCATATATGGTTCCCTTATCATTTTGCTAATGTTTTCTTTAGCCATGCAGAAGCTTTTTATTTTGATGAAGTCCCATTTGTTTATTCTTTCCTTTATGTCCCTTGATGTAGGGGGTGTATTGGTGAAAATATTGCTGCGTGGAATATCTGAGATTTTCCTGCCTATCTTCTCCTCTAGGACTTTTATGGTATCATGAGTTATATTTAAGTCTTTTGCCCATCTTGAGTTTATTTTTGTATATGGTGTAAGTTAGTGGTCAAGTTCATTTGTTTGCATGTAGCTGTCCAGATCTCCCAATACCATTCGTTGAAGAGGCTATTTTGATTCTATTTTATGTTCCTGCCCCCTTTGTCAAATATTAGTTGACCATAGAGACTTGGGTTTATTTCTAGGCTCTCTATTCTGTTCCATTGATCTATGCGTCTGTTCTTATTGCCAGTACCAGACTATTTTGATTATCATAGCCTTGCAATTTGGTTTGATGTCAGGTATGGTGATCCCACCTACTTTTTTCTTTATCAAAATTGTTGCAGCTATTTGGGGTCTTTTATGGTTCCATATATATTTTTGAAGTGTTTGTTCTATATCTGTGAAATATGTTATTGGTATTTTAATAGGGATTGCATTGAATCTATAAATTATTTTGGGTAGTGTAGACATGTTGATGATGTTAATTCTTCCAGTCCAAGAACGTGGTTCCTGATTCCATTTGTTTGTGTCTTCCTTAATTTATTTCTTCAGTGTTGTGTTGTTTTCTGAGTACAGGTCTTTTACCTCCTTAGTTAGGTTTATTCTGAGGTATTTTATTTTTCCTGTTGCTATAGTGAATGGGATTTTTTTCTGATTTCTATTTCTGATATTTCATTGTTAGTGTACAAAAATGCCTTCAATTTCTGAATATTGACTTTGTATCCCATTGTTCTGCCAAATTCATTTATTAGATCAAGTAGTTTTCTGGTGGTGTCTATAGGGTTTTCTATGTGCCCTATCATGTCATCTGCAAACAATGACAGTTTTACTTCTCCCTTTCCAATTTGTTTTTAAGATCAATTATGAAACAAAAATATCTTTCTTATTTGTTCACATACTTTGCATTTCTCACACTATGATGTTTGGCAGATTTGAGGTTACACTCTGTGTCACTGCCCTCGCGTTGAAAGACTTCCTTTCACCTGTTTCCTCGTGCTGCTCCGTTGGTAACAGATTCTCCCATGTTTTTTTTTAACCTGAAAACACGTTCATTTTGCCTTTTCCTTTTGCAGGTCATTTTTCTTGGGTAAGTAATTCTGGAATGCTACTTTATTTTTTTCAGTTCTTAAAACATTCTTCCAGTTTTCATCTGGTTTGTTTTTGTTCTGAAGAGAAGTTAGCAGCATTATTTATCAACATTCCCTCTGTGGTCACTTGTCTTCACTGCTGGATACATCGAAGATTTTTCAATTTTTATTTCTCTGATGATAATCCTCATATGGTTCATTGTTTTCTATATTTTTCTTTTAATCTTTGGCATATTTTACTACCTGTTGTGTGCTTGTCTGCTATTAACAACATCCTGGTTATCTGCAGGCCTGTTTCAATTGCTTGTTTGTTTTTATTACAGTTTGCTGCTTTTTTTTACATGTTTAAAGATTCTAAAAATAAAAAAAGCCTGGCTGGTGTAGCTCCGTGGATTGAGCACGGGCTGTGAACCAAAGGGTCGCTGGTTCAATTCCCAGTCAGGGCACATGCTTGGGTTGCAGGCCAGGTCCCCAGGGGGATCATGTGAGATGCAACCACACATTGATGTTTCTCCCCATCTCTTTAAAATAATTCTTTTTACTTTATTTTTGATATTTTCCATACTGTGCATTTGAAAGTCTAGTTTTTTTGTTTATTTGTTTATGGCACTGTATTGAATTTTATTCTGAGCAGGCGGTTAATTTATTGTCAGGTCAGCTTGATCCAGTTGAGGTTTGTTTGTCTTAATCTTTTAAACACGAATTTTAGAGCATTTCTTCTGAAAGGGCTTGATCAACCCTGCTCCTAAGGTGTCACTCTCCTGGTTTCCACACAAACACCTGGGGACACTCAGTGAGGTCTCTTCACTGCGGTTAGCAGAAACCCTGGTGCCTCCTGACATTGTACAGCCAGTGGAATCTCCATTCAGCTTATTGATGCTCAGTAACTGTTCTCTGTCAGCCCTGCGGAAACTTACTCTGCACATGCACAATTTAGTATTCAGTCAACAAACTAAAAAAATTGTGTATGGGCTTTTGGATCTCCTCATTGCAGCTCTTTCTTCTCTGGAAACTTCTCATAAACTCCAGCCACCTCAGCTTCATCTTACAAACTATCTGGAAAAAATACTGCTTTTTTAAAATTTAATTAATGTTCTTATTTAAGTTTTCAATTATATTTTATGTTCACTATTATTCTGTATTATTTTTATTTTTATTTTATTTTTTAGAGAGAGGGGAAGGGAGGGAGACAGAGAGGGAGAGAAACAGCAATGTATGGTTGCCTCTCACATGGCCCTCACTGGGGACCTGGCCTGCAACTCAGGCATGTGCCCTGACTGGGAATCGAACTGGGACCCTTTGGTTCCCAGCCCGCGCTCAATCCACTGAGCTACTCCAGCCAGGGCTATTCTGTATCAGTTTTAGATGTACAGCTTAGTGGTTAGAAAATCATGTACTTTAGAGAGTGACCCCCCATTTGTTTAGATTTCACCTTCCTTTCTTGCAGTTTTGAAAATAGTCATATAAGTACTGCTTTAAATGTGGAATTCACTTTAAGGATCACAACTTCATACTGCTTATTGTGCAGTGCTTGAAAACCACAGCATTATATATTTTGTCTAGTTTTATAGTTGTTTATTGCAAGGGAATAAGTCTGAGGTTCATCATTTTGTTATGAACAGCACGAGGATACAAACACTCTGGCTTTAAAGAGTGTGTATTATGTACCTGCTGCCTGCCATGCACCATACTAAATGGTTTCAAATGCATAATCTAATCAGCCTTCACTCTTTGCTATTTGCCAGGTAGGGCTCACAATTTTGGGGGAAGGGCACAGTAGAAGCTGATGGCAGACTCTTATTTATCTTTGTGCATTTAATCAGGCTGAATATTTCTGGTATATTCTTAGCATAGTGCTAAATTCTGTTTATCATAATTATGGGATTTCTGGTACCTCTTTTCTGCATTTTTTTCCTAATTCATCTCCCAAACCAACCTTACTTTCCCAACATTATTTGTTCTTAATACGCTTTTTAACTTATCTCTGCTGTAGCATTTACCATGTTGAATTACAGCTATGATTGCCTCGTTCTCATCTTTAAGTCTGAGCTTGTCACACTGCCTTGCACACATCAGGTCATCTTTAAGGATTTGCTGCATTGAATGTCTAATTCAATCCACATAATAACCTTGTGAGGTAGATTGTGTAGTTGTCATTATTTTAATAAAAGAACTGAGGTGCAGATAAGTTAAAAAATTTAAATTCCAGGTGTAAAATCAGTGATAGAACTGGAAATTAAACCCCAAGTTTCCAACTCCAAATCTAGTAATTGGCACTTTAATCACATTTATCATACACTCTTATTAGTCCAACCAATAGAAAGAGAACGCCATGATCATTAAATATCAGTAAAATTTCATACAATTACAGAACATCAGAACTGAAAGGGTCAATAAAACTTAGTCAGTCTTACTCTCTGTTCAATGCCCAAATTCCCTCCACATCATCTCTAATAATCAGACTCTGTTATGATCCTTCTCTGTTGCATCTCTAACCCTTTAAAGCAACTTATACCTGATTTTTATCATTAACTCCTTATAGTAGTTCAAACTTGTAACCCTTAAATTTCAATCTACCATTCCTTTCTCTATGAGAGTATAAAATTTGTCTCCATTGACATCTGTTGGCAAGCCTTCAATTATTTGAAGACAGCTCTAGTAGGACTCTAAAATCTTCTTTTCTTCAAGATTAACATCTCTAATTGTTTTATTTGCTCTTTATATCACCTGGCTCCTATACCTTACATCAAATATTCTGCAGTTATGGTCCAGTCTTTTAAGAAATCCAAAACTATACTGTGCTATATGATCAGACAGATTACAGTGAGACTGTGATCTCAGGTGTTATTACAAGACTCTTTACTTTTCCAAGATAAACAACATAACAACATAAATAGAGGAAGTTCTCCCTCTTGTAACTAGAGGAGTTAGAGTAGTTATGATTTACGGATGAAAACCTGGGGGCAGACTTTTCCTGTAGGACATTACACTACCTTCTCAAGAGGTAGACCATATATAATATTTTCCAATTATCTGCCCCCTTTCTTGTGTTGCTCCCTTATGCTCCTTTGTCTCATGAACAAAAGGAAACAAGACAGGCAATGAATGATTGTATGTGAAACATGCTCTGTCTCTTTTCTGACCACTGGTCTACATGAATAATCAATGGCATGTAGAGGTGAATTTTATAAGTCTGTAGAGTAGGGAATACATATTTCAATAATTAATACTAAAATCTTAAAAATAGCTTTTACTTTAACAGCTGATGAGTGGGAGTTGGACATAATGCAGAAAATATGGACTGACAGTGATTATGAATGGGTGTTACAGAAGATCTGTATTTTAATTGGGTGAATGAAGTAAACTTTTGACTAGATTGAAAGATTAGATTCTGGTTGGTTATGATTTTCTCTTAAGTTCCAGAAATGTGTCAACTTAAAACAAAGATCCATATTTGCAAAGAAAGAGGAAAGCATCCCCTGCCCTATCCAATGGAAAAAAATTAACATGGCTATCAGATCATGTATAACGTCTTTATTTTGAGATTTTACTTATACTATAATAGGCAGTTAACTCTCTGTAATATCTCATTTATTATTTGGTGTTTATTAGAAACACATATTGTTTTTTTTGGTGAAAGGGATTTAGCCCATGACAATATATTCAAGTGCATACAGACAGGGTAAGTGCCCACATGTCCCTGAGCAGGCTCTCTCTGCCATGACTTTTCCAGGGCCCTTGAAAGTTCCTTTCTCATATAAGTTGGTACACACACACAGAATGCACCCATATTTGACTTTACCCTCTGTATTGACTCAAATTCCCATTCACCTTTAGATTTAGCCTCAGACCTTGAGAGACCAAATTAGGCAAACCTACTCTACCATCATTTCTGGCATCCTTGAACTTGAATGTGATCAATGATCTCACAAAATTTTAGATTTATTATAACCATATGAATATTTAATTCCAAGGTTGACTTGTCAAGGTGAAATCTTAAAGTTTTCAGCTAAAGACAGTGTGTGATATGCATACAATTTTGGAACTGGTTTGTCATGAACCTATAAAAGGTGAATCAGCAACAGTTACATATTATGTATGCTGGAAAAAAACTTAATATAAGTACTTTGCATAGCAGGACTTACTGACATCCAGTGGTTGTTTGCAGAGAAATTAGTTTGTTAGAATTTGCTGAGGAAATAACCAATGCAGTATGCCTTTAGTGTACACATATTTCTTACAGAAGACCTGCTGTGAAGATCTTCCTGTCATCCTGAACTGGGGAGTTACTGAAATTAGTGAGTATGCTGAAAATTTAGATGCAGCTAAAAGTTCAGAGACACTCATTTTATCTTAAAAGCCAATTTAATTATTCCATTGCCATATTTTAAAAGCTAAGACTTGTAGACAAATATTCTCAAGTGATTTTATGAAGCAACTACCATTGCAGGCAAACATAGAAATGAAGAGGTGTAAGTCAGCTTAACAACCTTAAATCTGCTTCTGAAAACATCATCAGTTTGCAAGGCTTTGCTTGGTGGAATTGCCCCAGTGAAGCTGCATCATCACCATCAACCATTTTTTCAGGATCCAGATTCTTCAAATCTGTACCTTAGCTTTTGAATACTATAGGGGAAGTACATGTCAGAATTTGGTGGGAACGTCATTCTAAGTACGATAATGAAAAAGGTGGCCAAGCGAGCATCTATCTGCACTATGGTGATCACAGGAGCAATCTAGCAGTTGACAGAGGTGAGAAATTAATTGTCTTGAGCTGTAATATCAAGCTTTATAATTTTAGTTACTAAAATTTTAACAACAAAAATTATAATCACAATTTATTTTGATAAATGTTCAGATTTGCTCAACGATCGTAATATTTAACTTCAGGTGAATAATGACTTTGGCATTCAGCCTTTCAGAATTTGGCTAAACATTTATATGGTGCATCTCTACTTTATATATATTGCAAATTAAAAAGGCAATTTTTATTTTTTCTAGTAGTAACCTTTATAACTGGTACATAACACACATAATTATATACTCTAGTGGGAAACAGACACAAATGGACATGTACAGGAAATGTAAAAAAACGGAACCACTGAAAGCAAAAATTGTTACATACGATGACAAAACTCAAACTAAAGGTTGCTTCACTGCTGCTCTGTCGAAACGAAATGAAGTTAACAGTGAAAGAAAAAGAGGCGTGTTGGACAAGAAAATTTGGGTTGGTCTTCCTGGTCCTTCCACTCAGATTTTTTCCCCTACCTTTGTGGCTCTGCTCTTTGCTCCAGGAGGCAAACTCCTAATGCTATCACTTTACCCCTCTGCCAGCGGGCTTCTAGTCACATTGAGTTCGCTCAGGCATTGGTAGGATGTAAGTGGGCTCTAGAAGAGAGAAAAATCATGACCTTTCCTCCCTGTTCCCTTCCTGATTCTGCGTGAGTACAATTTCAACCAGGTAAACTTTCTCTATAGCACCAGCACTTCCTGGGCTTAAGTAATGCTACTCACACACCTTGTCCCTTCAGGTCTAAGGGTGGTAGCAGCTTTTCACTGTTTAGGATCTTTGGGTGTGGCATCATCCTTTTTTGAGTCCCTAAATCCTGCTCATGTTGAGGTAAATAGTCCCTTCAATAAAATCTCTATGCTGGACCATTGAAGCAGAATTCTATTCCTTGCAAGGATCTGACCGATACAGAGAATGCCCAGAAACTGCACGGTGCACTGCCCACCATGCAGAATGAGCACTTTCTGTGCTCAGACTGCTATCATTGACTCCCGATTATTTGCCAGATCTCCTACAACCCGCATTTGTATTCACCTTGAGAATTCTCTATAAAGAAGGTGCTCAGTTATCAGGTCAGTCAGGTGTATGACTTCTCCCATGGATGGATGTCTATAAATCTCTTTTCCCAGTCACCCTGGTACTTATTTGGAGCAAGTGAAATGTATCATGATACCATGGATGGTCAATATGCATGAATTCAATGAAATGGACTACCCTGTAGCAAGCCTGACGTAGATACTATTACTGAGTATCCAACCAACCAATATCCATCCAGAGGCAGTGGTGAGCTCCTGATATGGCACCATTCGATAGGGACACCAGGAAGTCACCTAGTGAACTCTTTACACTATGGAATAAACAATGATTTGCCCACAGAGAAATAGACCCACTTTCTAGAAATGGGTTCCCATTCCCTGCCTTCAATGATTCCACCAATATTAACATGCATGACCTTATAAACTGCCTTATATATTGCCATAATGCCCAACACTACATTGCCTTTGCTCAAGAAACTCATTTTACAGCAAAATAATTGTCACAATAGATCCATAGCCGTGAAATTCATATTTCCCCACATGTCCCATCACCAATGAGCAGCTGGATTAATAAAATAATGGAGTGGCCTAAGGAGGCTCAGTTGCAGTGCCAGCTGGGAGACAATATTGTTTGAAAGTGTGGTGTTGCCCAAACAGATGAACCCATCAGCCACTAATATGATGCCCTGTACCCCAAAGCAGGAATACACAGGCCCAGGAACTAACAGGTACAACTGAGAAGAATCTATTTCATTATTTTACCTTATATTCTATTTACAAACATTTGCTTACCTACTTGGAACCTTGTACTTGTGGCTTTAGAGGTGTTGCTTTTTAAGGAAAGAAATATAATTTCTGCCAAGAAACATAGCTGTGTTTCTATTAAATTAGGATTTGAAACTACACTCTTATTTAAATCCTAATGCCACTGAACTAATTTGCAACAATAAAGTTTACTGGCTGGGATGATTAATTCTGATTAACAAGGAAAAATTGGGCTACGAAGACTGGTCTAGAACTCAGGAGGTTCACTTTGGAGCATTTTACCTCTTACATGCCCCGTAAAACCAGTCAGTGAAACAATGTGGCCACTGAATACAGACAGGACCGCCAGGGACGCTAATCCTGTGAATTTGAGATTTGACTCATCTCATGAGATGAAAAATTCCTGCACTGTGGAAATGTGGTAAAGCGTGGGTTGAACATGAAATGGATGATAGAAAAAAGAAATTACGAAGATCAAATTTGGCCTCATGACCAAAGGCAAGAACAGTAGCAGCTAATAAACATATTTTATGTTAATTGGGCATTTCTTCTCTCTCACTCTCCTTGCTGTCTGGTATGAAGAGCAGTGATGGTGGGTAACATTAAAATGTAGCTTCCAGCTGGGAGTTGGACTGAATGGCTGATACCCTGCGACAGTTTAAGTCATAAAAGACTGTGGTTCCCCCTGTGCTAGGCATGCAATTTTCTTAATCTCAGCAAAAGGAAAAGTGGATGCTGAGTGGGTGTAGAGTTCTGATGCTTTTCTGTTTGCTTCCTGGGTCCGTTTTCTTTTCTTTTCTAACCTGCACTGTGGTCACAGATTCAGAACCGTGCGGTCTATGTCTTCCAGGTTCCTGTGTGCAGTTACTTCAAGCTGAAGGCATTCAGTTAGAGGCTACTGTAGGGTTTAAGTCAGGAGGAGAGAGAATAGAGTGTTTCTTCCCTCTTTCCTCCCTGCTCTGGGGCTGTGCCTCTGGCTGCATTTCTCCTTATACAGCTCCTGCTGCGTGACCTTATGTGAGAATACAACTCCAGAATCCACTCAGCTCTGGTGACGCTCTCTGTCCTCCTGTCTCTTTATAGCTTCTTGTGCTCTGCGTTCCTGAGCATATCTCTTTTCCTCTTATTACTTGTTTTTAAACTTAGCTACATTTCTGTAAACAAGGTTTTAAGTTGTCTATAGTTGAGCTTCTGAGAGGAGTCATGATTCCTTCCAGGATTATATCTAGTAACAACATCAACAATTTATGGTGTACAAGAAACATACATATGTAATAAAAATTAACTCAAAAATCTTGAAAGTGAAACTTTGGCAGAGGCTTGCCAAAGGCATGGCAGACAAATAGAAGCTAAGTAAAACACAAAGATCACAATATTAATATAAAATAAGTTTCATTTGTGGCTGGTAAAAATATTAAATGGGACAAAGACTCTATATTAATAAAGAGGGTGATATACATAAGTAACTCTTATAAATATTTATTAAACACCATGTCTACAAAATTCATAAAGTAAAGCTTCAGTAAATAGAAACATATTTTTAAAAGAAAACGTATAATGTTCTTTTCTCAGCCGATTAAAGATCAAGTGGGCAAAACATAAGTGAGATTAAGAAGAACATAGGCCCTGGCTGGCGTAGCTCAGTGGATTGAGTGCGGGCTGTGATCCAAAAGTCGTCAGTTCGATTCCCAGTCAGGGCACATACCTGGGTTGCGGGCCAGGTCCCCAGTGGGGGCCACATGAGAGGCAACCATACACTGATGCTTCTCTCTCTCTCTCTCCCTCCCTTACCCTCTCTCTAAAGCTAAAAATCTTTTTAAAAAAAGTAAATAAAGGATTCTCTATTAAAAAAAAAAAGAACAACAGAAATTTAATGGAGAAGAACTAATATGTACATATTTATCTCTATCCCATTTCTATTTTTATCTCTTTCTTTCTACCTATCTACATATTAAACAGTACTGAACTGTTACCAATTTGAACAAAGATAGATAGGTAGATAGACAGACAGACATTGGTTATTTAGAAGACAAACCTCATAATTGAAACAGAAGTTATTTCTGGGTAGTGATTTTGCCTGCAGTTTTTCATTTCTATATTTTGTTTACATATACTCTATATTTTGTTGAATAAACATTGTGCGCTTTTTAATTAAAATAAAATATTCAAATACATATATTAACATTGTATTATTTTTATAATGGCTTAGAATATCAAACTTAAAAAATAAGTATAAAGTGATACAATATAACTTTTCTAAGTTCAATAGCATATCTTCTTTGCTAATAACCATTATGAGGTCAGGATTTTATATTTATATCTTAAAGTAAATTAAGAGGTGCAGTGACTTGATGATGTATAGTCACTGGTTGTAATAGAGCACTATATATTACCTATTTTAACAAGTACATATACAGTAATTTGCTATTCAGAAACTTTGGCCTATTTAAAAATTACTTTTTATTATTACAAAAGCAATATAAACACATTATAGCAAAATTAGAAGCTATGAAGGATAAATGGGCCAAAATACTTTCAGCACATAGCAATCATTATTGTTAATATATTTTTCTCTAGTCTTACATGTTTTTAATCAAATGTAAACTTCCTATATTATTGCTTTGTTATCTGCTTTCTCAGTCAACAATCTTCCCATGTATATATTTTTTTACATTTTATTACATATAATATCCAGATTGTATTTAGATTTCCCCAGTTAATTAAAAATGTCATTTAGAGCTGATTTCTTCAAACCATATCAATATAAAGTACCATACATTGTATCTGGTTGTTAGGCCCTTAAATGTATTTTATTATTGAACTACCACCTTTTTTTTAATGATAGTGACTTTTTGAATGAATGGGGCCGATTGATCTACAAAATGCCCTACCTTCTGCACTTGTCTAATTGTTTTCTTGTGGAATCACTTAGTTTACATCTCTATATCTCCAGTTATATCTTCATCCTTTCAAGTTAAACATGCTTAACTAGAATAAATCTTAGGTGATATTTTTGTACCTCCTTGTACATCACATCAGAAAATACACACTATGAGGTTGACTTACCATTAGTGAAAGTAAGAGGGATCACTAATTTATGTGATACTTGATCCTTCCTTTGTTCAGTTAGATGGTTCCCCTTGCAAGTATGGAACTTAATGTCTACTTCTCCATAAAACATTCATTTAATGGATTTTAACAATTGCTTGAATTTGTGATTTCATTTAGTGTTTGCAAATTTTTTTTTCTAATTCAAATTACTCCTTCTTCATATTAGCTAGTGACAGGTATACCTATAAACTGAGTTCATTTTCCCATGAACTGAGGCTTTTGGATTGTCCTGAAACATAATTATTACTGTAAGGGCAATAAAAATACTTAAATCTTTACCTTTAGTATCAATTTTCAAAGTAAGGGGTTGCTTAATAGCCACCTCAAAGAGTGACAAATGAATGTTTCCTTTTTCTTTTTAAAAATCATTTTGGGCTTTTGGATTTTTATTTATTTAACCTGTTCCAACCCACTACAATCATTTTTTGATGGGAAAATTTACACAAAATTGACCAGTGGGAAATCCTTCAAGCTGTCTGCTTGGTCCTTTTGACATAATCCTATTTCTCCATTAAATAAAATAGTACCATTTTATTTTAATGTTTATTTTAAATGTTTAATTTGAATATAATAGGCATGTATTAAATTATACAAATCAAAGTGTACAGCTGAATGAATTAGTACAGAGTGAACACATTCATAAAACTGTCAGACTAGGTTAAGAAATAGAAGATTAGCTTGGACCTAGAAGGGTCCTCATGCTGCATCCCAATTATTTTTCTCCAAAAATGTCAACAATATTCTGCCTTTTAATTGCATATAAAAATTTAAACCTTAAATTTGTATATAGACTCATTCAGCATGTGTTTGCATTTGCTCTTCTTGCTCAAAGTTATGATTAAGGTTCACATATATTATTGTGTGTATCTTCATCAGATTTATTTTGATAGATTTCTAATCTATGCTGGTATCATTTTTTCATGTCTTGCCAGACATTGTTTGCAGTTTGGGGCTATTTTAAGTGATTCTTTTGTGAACATTTTTAAAGGTTTTTATTAGTGTATATGTACCCATGCTTCTGTCGAATACATACCCAGAAGGGAAATCTTTGAGTTATGCAGTAAATGTACGTGAAAACCCTTTCCCAAAGTGGGTGTTCTAGTTGCGTTCCAATCGCATTGTATGAGATTTCCAGTTGCTCCTAAATCTAATCACTACTTTATTTAATTTTAGCTGTTCTAGTCAATGTGTAGTGTATTCTCATAGCAGATTTAATTATCATTTAGTTGGAGACTAGTGAAGTTGAGCACATTTGCAAATATTTATTGGGTATTTATTTGTATGGACTCTTTTATAAGCTGCTTCTTCGTAACTCTTACCATTTTTTCAATTGGATTGCCTCTCCGTTTATTGTTGGAAATTTTGTGTGTTCTGCATATAAGTCATTTGTCAATTATATGAGCTGTGAATAATCTTCTAGCCTTTTGGCTTGCTTTTGTAACTATATTGGTGCCTTTTTCAGGACTGCAATACTGAATTTTAATGTTGTTCAAATTATTAATGTTTTTTATGTCCTACTTTAAAAAAATTTTGCCTGCCAAGACCCTGAAGATATTTTTCTATCTTATCTTGCAAAATTATTATTGCTCTTCCTTTCCCATTTAGATGTACAATAAATGGAAATGATTTTGGCAAATGATGTGAGGTAAGAGTCTAGATTTGTTTTTTCTGGTGATACCCAGTTGATAAGCAACATATATTGAAAAGATAATCCCTCCAATACTATAGTTCCCTCATCGTCATAAGTCAGGTTGTTTTTTTTAGGATTCTATTTGGTTATGTTGGTATATGTACTCATAATAATTCTTCGCTTTTTTCACTACTATAGCTTATATAGTAGGCTTTGCTTGATACCTAGTGCTATAAGTACTTTATTCTTTTCTAAGATGTTAGCTATCCTTAGCTTTTCATATTTTCATCTAAATTTTGGAATTAATGTGTCAGTTTTTTTTAAATAAATAAGCCTGCTAAATCCATGATCACTATTGTAATCAATGGATTGATTTAGGAGAATGAGCACATTTATAAATTTGAGTTTTAAATCTATGAATGTATATTTCCCTATCCATTTAATATAGGTTTGATTTAATTTTACTCAATGCCATATAATTCTGTAGAGATTTTACATGTATTGAGTAAGTTTGATTTCAAAATACTGATGTTTTTGATGTTATTCTAAGTGGGATCATTTTGTATTTTTATCTTTCATTGCATAAGAAATACAATTTTTAATATCATAAACCACACTAAACTGTGCTATTTCTACTAATTAGTAGAAAGCTTTCTGGAACATTGTATGGACACAAACACATAGCCAGAGTATGAAAGTGATATTTTACCCTTTCTGATCATTTTCTTTCACTCCTTGCTGTATTGTACTGGCCGTAAATAAAATAGGTTGAAATGGAGTGGAAGTGAAGAAAGTAAGTTGCTTAGCTCATTTTTTATCTTGTAGGGAAATATTTTAACATTTTACCCTTAGAAGGATTTTCGCAGATTTTTTTCTCAAATTTTGGAAGGTGATTATCAAATTTTAAAAGCTGTCATTTGCTGAGGTTTTATATACATTTGTTTTATTTCCAGCGTGTGCCGTTTTTCATAGATTTTAGAAAATCACCTGATGTGTCTTTATTCACTAGTAAATTATATGATTGATTTTTAAATGTACTTTTGTCAAATTTGGAGTGAAAGGAATAATACTTGAAACTGCAAGTTGCAAGAAAAGTATAAGCAACTACCATATATTCAGATTTTTCAAATGTTCACATTGCGCATTTATCATCCCCCTTTTATTTCATCATTTAAGGAAAAAAATTGCCAAATGTGCCCCTTTATACCTAATCGGTTTGATATCCTAAAAACAAACACAGCCTGACAGCGGCCGGAAAGGAGGTGGGGGCGGGATGAAAGATGGTGAGGGGTCCAGCGAAGAGCATCTATGCACCACCCATGGGCATGGACCACAGTACGGGGACTGGCTTAGGGTAGGCGAGGGTGGGGTGGATGGAGGTGAGGAGCAGGAGGAAAAGCTGGAGCAACTGTAACAGCATAACCAATACAATTAAAACTAAAAAATACTAAAGAAAAAAGATCACATCTTGCATAGCTACAGTACAGTTATCAAAATCGAAGGTGATACTGATATTTGAATATTGTAACATTCTTGTATTTCTAGAATAAAAAGAGATCTTTCAGGATATATTAAGCTTTTTTATATGTTACTGAATTTGTTTTGCAATATTTATGTAGGATTTTTGCGCCAGTTTTTACGAGACTGGATTGTGCTTTTCTTTTATATAGCGCCTTGTCAGTGTTTCTATCAAGATAATGTTGGCTCCATAAAACATGTTGGAAAGGGTTTCCATGGTTTCTATTCTCTGTAAGTGTTAGACTAGAATTATTATCACTTTCTTAAACTTTTAAGAGAAGTTGCTGGTGGTTTCTTAAATGAAGTATTACAAAATTGAATATAGTAAATATTTAATTTTGTTAGCACATAACAGAGTACTCAGATTTTCTATTTTTCCTATGTGTTTATTTATCTTCAACTTTATCTATTTATTCTAAATTTTCAAATTATTGCTACAAAGTCATTTGTAAGGTCGTGTTAATAATTTTTTGAAATCACATTTATCGATGCATAATCTATATTCATTAAAATTTACCTTTTGTAAATATAGAGCCCTGTGGTGTTGGCAGATGTGCACAATAATGTAGCCGCCACCACAATCAAGCTATAGAGCATTTCTATCAGGCCAGTGAGTTCCTTCATGTGCTAAATCCCTAAACCCTGCCTACAGCCCCTGGCAACCAGTCATCTGAATCTGTCTTCATTGCTTTGCTTTTTCCAGAATATTATATAAATGGAATGCAATAGTTCATAATGCTTTGCAACTTTTGTGAGATTAATCCATGTGTCGTATGGATTTGAAGCTTTTTAAAAAGAATCGTTAATATTAAATTATTGTAGGTATCAGAATTTGTTCATCACCAGCTGATTGATAGGACATTGTGAATAATGATGCTAAAAACATTTGTGTATTGGTATTTATGTGGACTCCTCACATCCCTTTTTGAGGTAAATTCTTAGGAGAGTAATTTCTGGGTCATTTGTAAGTAAATATTTGAAGTTATAAGAAACTACCAAACTGTTTTTGAATATTACTGTATCATTTTGTATTCCCCACCAACAAAATAGGAGAGTTCTTTTGATGAACAGCCTCATTAGCGCTTGGTATTTTCAGTTTTATTTGATTTTTAAATTTTAGTCAATTTAGTATACAGAGTGGGATAAAAGTAGGGTTATAGTTGTTTGTATAGAAAATAATATGATAATGAATAAATAATAATACAATTAGAAACTCTGTCTCATGTACTCGCAGCTGTAAACCTACTTTTGTCCTACCCTGGATTCACAGTAGCATTTCGTTGCGGTTTTCATTTGCCCGTCAGTCATGACTAATGATGTGGAGCATGTTTTTATCTACTTATTGTCGTTTGTATATTTTCTTTGGTGAAGTGTTTGTTCAAATTTTTTTCACTCTTTAATTTTTAAATTAAAATATGTAAACTTATTTGTATTCTGCCCGTGTATCATATCTTTAGTTTGTAAAACACTGAAAGGGTTAATGAAAAATGTTCTCTGAATCTGTAGTGTCTTGTATCTTATGTTTTACCAGTAAGTGGTGAAGAGTTGTGAGTACAGATTAAATCTAAAGAAAAACTAGGAATAAGCACTTTTGAGCCATTAAAGACTACATTAATTCCCTGGACTAGATTTACAAACCAGAACGATCCTTAGTGACATTTTTGGTCATGCTCAACAAACAACATCACCAGGCGGTAACTCCAAACATTGGAAAAATGATATTTCCCATCTACCTCTGTCCCTTTAAATTTGTCACAACTCCCCACACACTTATTCCAGGCAATTACTTTGTGTTTCTCTAATTCATTTTCTTTCTTTTTTTTTTTTTAAGATTTTATTTATTTATTTTAGAGAAAGGGGAAGGGAGGGAGACAGAGAGGGAGAGAAAGAGCAATGTATGGTTGCCTCTCACATGGCCCTCACTGGGGACCCGGCCTGCAACCCAGGCATGTGCCCTGACGGGGAATCGAACTGGGACCCTCTGGTTCCCAGCCCGCGCTCAATCCACTGAACTACACCAGCCAGGGCTCTAATTCATTTTCAAGTCAGAATTGTAAACTCTTTCTCTCCGGATTTCTTGAACTGGTGTTATCTGTGAGAATTGTGCTTTGGAAAGCAAGACACAAAGCTAAGCAAAAATCAAAGGCTTCGTGAGCAATGAATAATATCTAACACCATATTGTCAATATACTTCTATAGTTTGCTTGAAAATCTAATGAAATCAAACATATAAATCTCAGAAAACAGAAAGATAGAGACAGACTTCTTTTTTTTGGAAAATTTCAAGATTTATTTAATTTCTTTTAAAATTTAATTTATTGGAGTGACATTGGTTAAAAACTATATAGGTTTCAGGTGTGTGATTCATAATCCATCATCTGTTTATCATATTGTGTCTATTACCCCATGTCAGATCTCCATCTTTCAAGATTTATCTCCCCCTTTACCTCTCCCCACCCCTTTTCCCTCTGGTAATCACCATACTGTTGTCTGTGTCTATGAGAGTTTTTTTTTTTGGAGGGGTCTTAATCCCTTCCCTTTTTCATCCAGCCCCTCAACCCCTCTCCCCTCTGAGATCTGTCAATCTGTTCTTTGTATCTATGAGTCTGTTTCTATTTTGTTTGTTTATTTTGTTCATTAGCAAAATCATATGGTACTTGTCTTTCTCTGATTGGCTTATTTCACTTAGCATAATACTTTCCAGGTCCATCCACGCTGTCGTAAGATGTCCTTCACTTTTATGTCTGAGCAGTATTCTGTTATGTAAATGTACAGCACTTTCTTTTTTTAATCAAGTCGTCTAATAATGGGCACTTCGCTGCCTCCAATTCCCGGCTATTATAAATAACACTACAATGAACATAGGGATGCACATATCCTTTAAAATTGGTGTTTTGGGCTTCCTCAGATACGTTCCAAGAGGGGAAACACTGGGTCATAAGAGAGTTTCACTTTTAATTTTTTTAAAAAAATATTATTTATTGATTTTAGAGAGAGAAGAGAGATGGAGGGAGGGAGAGAGAGAGAAATAAACTCTTTTCCACTTATGTATGCATTCATTGGTTGATTCTTGTATGTGCCCTGACTGGGGATTGAACCCACAACCTCAGTGCATTGTGATGATGCTCTAACCAACTGAGCTACCAGGCCAGGGCTTGTTTTTAATTAAAAAAAATAAAGATTTTATTTATTTATTTTTAGAAAGGGAAGGGAGAGAGAAAGAGGGAGAGAACCATCAATGTGTGCTTGCATTTCACATGTCTCTACTGGGGACCTGCAGGCATGTGCTGGGACTGGGAATTAAACTGGGAACACTTTGGCTTGCAGGCCAGTGCTCAATCCACAGAGCCATACCAGCCAGGGCTCATTTTTAATTTTTTGAGGTTAACTCCATACTGCTTTTCACAGTGGCTGCACCAATCAGCATTGCCACCAACAGCACACTTGTAATTTGTTGATTTATTATTGATGGTAGCCATTCTGACAGGTGTGAGATGATATCTCATTTTGGTTTTAATTTGTATCTCTCTGATTAGTGATGTTGAACATCTTTTAGTATGTCCATTAGACATCTGTATGTCCTCTTTGGAAAACTGTCTATTCAAGATCTTTGTCCAATTTTAAATTGGATTGTTTGTTTGTTTGTTTGTTTGTTTTTTACTGTGTTGAGTTGTATAAATCTATATAACTCTTTAAAAATTTTGGATATTAATCCCTTATCAAATGTATCATTGCTGAATAAGTTCTGTCATTCAGTGCATTGTCTTTTTATTTTGTGGATTGTTTCCTTCACTGTGCAAAAACTTTTTAGTTTGATATAGTCTTGCTTCTTTATTTTTCTTCTGTTTCTCCTGCCCAAGAAGGTATATCAGAAAAAATATTGCTACAAGAAATGTCTGAGATTTTACTGCCTATGATTTCTTCTAGGATTTTATGGTTTTAAGTTTAACATGGAAGTGTTTAATTCATTTTGAGTTTATTCTTGTGTGTGGTCTAGAATGGTCTACTTTGATTTTTTGCATGTATCTGTCCAATTTTCCCCACACCATTTATTGAATAGAATACCTTTATTGTATATTCTTCCCTCCTCTGTCAAATACTATTTGATTCTAAAGGCATGGGTTTATTTCCAGGCTCTAGATTCTGTTCCATTAATCTATATGTCTGTTTTTATGTTACTACCATGCTGTTTTGATTACTATGCTCTTATTTGTTATCAGGTAGGGAGATTCCTCCAAGTTGTTCTTCTTTCTCAAGATCGTTGTTGCTGTTTGGAGTCTTTTGTGGTTCCATGTAAATTTGTGGGTTATTTATTCTCATTAGGTGAAAAATGACATTGGTATCTTGATAGGAATTGCGTTGAATCTATAGATTGCTTTGGGTAGTATGGACATTTAATTATGTTAATTCTTACTGTCCATGAATACAATATATGCTTCCACTTATTTGTATCTTCAATTTCTTTCTTTAGTGTCTCATAATTTACTGAGTAGAGGTGTTTTAAATCCTTTGTTAAATTTATCCCTATATATTTTATTTTTTCAATGCAATTGTAAAGTGATTGTTTTCTTAGTTTTTCTTTCTAATAGATCATTATTGGCATATAAAATGCAACTGATTTCTGGAGGTTTAATTGGTATCCTGCTACTGTACTGAATTCATTAATCAATTCTAGTTGTTGTTGTTGTTGTTTGGTGTAATCTATAGGGTTCTCTATATGCAGTATCTTGTCATTTGCAAATAATGACAGTTCTACTCTTTCCTTTCCAATTTGGATGCCTATTTCTTTTTGTTTTCTGATTGCTGTGGCTAGGACTTCCGGCTGAATAAGAGTGGCAAAAGCAAACATCCCTGTCTTGTTCCCTATCTTAAGACAGATGCTTGTAATTTTTACCATTGAATGTGGTGTTGGCTGTGAGTTTTGTGTATGTGGTCTGTATTACATTGAAATACATTCCCTCTATTTCCAGTTTGCTGAGAGTTTTTATCATAAATTGGTGCTGGATTTTATCAAATGCCTTTTCTGCATCTATTTATATAATCATGTGATTTTTATTCTTCATTTGTTTATATGGTATATCACATTTATTGATTTGCAGATATTGTACCAACCTTGCATCTTTTATATTTATCTTTTATACTGCTTTTTTGGATTCTGTTTCATTTATTTCTGCTCTGATATTTCTTATTTCCTTTCTTCTACTCACTTTGGGCTTTGCTTGTTTTTTCAACTTTTCTTTAAGTGTAAAGTTGGATTTTTTATGAGACCTTTCTTGTGTCTTGAAGGAGGACTGTAGTGCTATGAATTTGCCTCTTAGGACAGCTTTCACTGTGCGCAATAAATTTGGGGGTTTTGTATTCTCATTTTCAAGACATCTTTTGATTTCTTTTATAATCTCATTGTTAACCCATTCATTGTTTAGTAATATGTTATTTAGCCTCCATGTTTTTATGTGTTTTTCACTTTCTTTATTGTGATTGACTTCCAATTTCATAGCATTATGGCCAGATAAGATATTTGATATGATTTCAATCTTTTAAAATTAATCGAGACTTGTTTTGTGTCCTAGCATGTGGTCTTTCCTAGAACATGTTCCATTTGCACTTGATAAGGATGTATATTCTGCTATTTTGGGGTGAAATGCTCTGAAGATATCAATTAAATCTATCTGTTCTAGAGTACCATTTAAGGCCCCTATTTCCTTGTTGATTTTCTCTTTGGAAGATCTACGCATTGATATCGATGAGGTGTTAAAGTGACCTAGCATTACTGTATTACTGCTCAGTTCTCCCTGTGTGTCCATCAAGATAAGATTTGCTTTATACATTTATCTGCTTTTATGTTGCTTGCATAAATGTTTACAAGGGTTATATCCTCTTCTTGGACTGCCCCCTTTATCATTATGTCTTTCTTTGTCTCATACTATAGCCTTTGTTTCGAAGACTAGTTTGTCAGATATAATTATTGCTACCCCAGCAGTTTTTCATTTTCATTTGTATGAACTCTTTTTCCATACCTTTACTTTTAGTCAGGTTGTATCTTTCATTCTTAGGTGGGTCTCTTATAGACAGCATATATATTGTGTGTTTACCACCCAATATATATGGGTCTTGTTTCCTTATTCATTCAGCTACCCTATGTCTTTTGATTGGAACATTTAAGCCATTAACATTTAAAGTGATTATTGATAGGTACATATTTATTGCCACTTTATTCTTTTAACTATGCTTCTGTTGTTTCTCCTTCTTCTCCTCTTCTTTCTCTTTCTTTTCCTCTTCTCCCTCTTTCCCTCCCTCCTTCCTCCTCCTTCTCTTCTTCTTCCTCTCCTCCTCCTGCTTTTTCTTTTTCTTCTTTCTTCAAGAAGACCCTTAAAGGATTCTTTTTAATACTGGTTTGGTAGTAGCAAACTCCTTTGGGCCTTTCTTGTCTGTGAAGGTCTTTGTCTTTCAGTTTTAAATGATAACCTTGCTAGATAAAGTAGTCTTGGCTATAGGTCCTCGCTTTTCATCACATCGAATATTTTATGCCAATACCTTCTGGCCTAAAATGTTTCTGTTGAGAAATTAGCTGAGAGTCTTATGGGAGCTCCCTTGTAGGTAACTGTCTTTTTCTTGCTGTTTTTAAAATTATTTTTCTTTAGCCCTGCCCTTTTAATTATGATGTGTCTTGTTGTGGGCCTTTGGGGGTTTAACCTGTTTGGGATTCTGTGTTTCTTGGATTTGTGTCTCTTCTTCCTTCACCAGATTAGGGAAGTTTTCAATCTTTTTTTTTCCACCAAATAGATTTTCTATCCCTTGATCTTTAACTTCTCCTTCTGGTACCCTATAATGTGGGAGTTTGTTATGTTTCATGTTGTCTCAAAGGTTCCTGAAACTATCCTGTTTTTATAATTTTTTAAAAAATTTGCTGCTTTTTTGGATATTTTCTGCTACCTTCTCTTTCCAATCACTGATTCAATCCTTTTTATTCCTTCTAGTGTATTCTCTATTTCAGATATTGTATTCTTCATGTCTAAGTAGTTTTTTTTATGGTTCCTATGCCTTTTTCATGCTGTTATGGTTTTTCCTAAGTTTCTTAAGCATTCTTATAATCACTTTTTGAAGTCTTTATCTGATAAATTGCTTGCCTCCATGTATTTTAACTCTTTTTTCCTGGATATTCCTCTTGTTCTTTCATTTGGGGCATGTTTCTTTGTCTCCCTGTTTTAGCTGCCTCTTTGTGTTTGTTTTTATGCAATAGTTAAATCTGCTATGACTCCCATAAGGGTGAACTTATATAGTAGGTTTCCTTTGGATTCCTGTGGTGCAGGTTCCTTAATCACCTGAGTTCAGTACTCCAGGAATGTCCTTGTTTAGAATATGTGGGCCCTCCTGTTACAACTGAGTCTTAATTTTTATTGGCCCATTTGTGTGTGAGATAGACCCTCTGGCTGATTGTGAAGGTCAACCTGACCATAGTGTATGAGCTCCTGTGCAGGTGCTACTCACACAAAGAATTTAACTGAGCAGGTTCTGTTGCCTGCTGAGATCTTCCTTTGCATTTGCCACTTGTGAAGCTAATTGGATCCTGCTCTGATGTTGCCTGAAGCTGTCCTCTGGATGTGTTGGTTCTGGGGCTTCTTGGGAAGGACTCTGGTGCTGGCCAATGTCAGATGCTTCCTGTGACCGTCCCTGGGTATCCTAATTGGAGATACAAAATGATCCACAGTTTGTGTCTACCTTTGCTAGGCTTGGGTGTGCATAAAAAGGATCAAGCTGTGTACCAAAGCTGCCTTTCACCAGTACCAGGCCTGGGGACAGGTCAACAAATATCACAAGGCACCCTGAGGTCCACCTCTGCTTGCCTCCACCTTATGTCTACCTGTTAGGCTCAGTCACTGAAAGAGCCTCTGGCAGTACTCAAGTTGCATGAGGTAGGTTCTCAGTGAGTCACCAGGTAGAGGTAAGTGGTGTTTACCAGACTGATACAGATTCAACTTAGTGCCAGTCCTGGATCTGAGACCACTCAGCAAATATTCCAGGGTATACCAAGTCTAGCTGCCTCTGCAGGGTGCTTGTGCACTTTTCTGTTGGTGCAGGGTGTCATGGAGTCATCAGGGTGAGGCCAGCAGACTTTATCGGGCCCAAACAGACCAAGATTTGGCTGTGTGAAGGGAGGCTCTTTACCACTCAGGCATGGGAGGGAAAAATGGCCCATTTTAGAGCCTAACTCAGTCTGTCCCAGATCCTTCCAGGAGCTCTGTCTCAGCAGGGTGTGACCATCAGGAGTCATGAAGATTAGGCTAGTGGATCTCCTGTGAGGGGAAGTGCCAGTCAGGCTTGGGGGAATGTAGGGGGAGCAATTCCCGCCCCAGAGCCACACTATTCAGTCTGTCTCAGATTTTTCTTATATCTTGGCAAGGCAGAACCACCAGGAGTCAGGAGAGTGGGGCCACCGGGAGCCCCATTAAGCAAGGTTAGCAGATCAACAGTGAGGGGAGGTGCCAGTCAAGTTTGCAGAATGTGAGAGAAATGGCCCCCACCCCAAAGCCTTACAACTCAGACTGACTCCTTAAATACATCTTATACTTAAAATTTGTTAAGTTCCAGGTGCAAGGCTGTACTTAACTGCTTTTTAGCTCTATCGCAATAAGATTTTATCTTTATCAAGAGGAAAGTATTATTAAAAATGGTAGTTAAAAACAAGCAAGAAATGGCATGCCTCTTGTACTGTGACAGCTACTTACAACTCCATTATAGGTCATAGCAGTGCTAATCACCCAGAGAGGACCAAGGGGCGGTCTCGGCATTGCACAAGAGTGCACGCCATAGTATGTAAATGCATCTCTCCTTTTGTACATAACAATCTGAATTAACATACTATTTCATTAATAAAGATGATATTTAAATTAGCAATTAAAAATCACTACTATGTGTTAAAATTTCCTCTGATGACACTTCAATATGCAGAGCATGGTAATTACTTTGAGAAATCAGCTATTCTAAAGTAACTGGGCAGTTATAATATTTTATCAGGTAAATTACCAGTCACCATCAACATTCATCAAGGACCCATTTGGATTTTATTACAGGTTGACATTTACTTATTTTCCCAATTTTTTAAATTACAACTGTTGCACGATTGCTTTAGAGTGCAACTGTAGAAAATTAGCATGCTAATCACATTAATTATCATAAATAAAAGGTTATAAAAGAGCAGCAAGTGATGACATAGAACTTTCTAAAAGCAACTTAGGGCATCCCTAATAATACCTTAAATTTATATAACACATTGAAATTGACAAGACTCTTTTACCTCTATAATTATAAACTTTAGCAACTCTGATGTAGGGATGTTATTATTGATACCACTTCAGAAATGAGGAAGCTGAAACATAAAACAGCTGTTTGACTGACTACAATCATGCATTTAAATTAGATAGATTTAAAGTCAAGTAAAAAACAAAGTTTCCTGGACTC